>ML349512.1:0-124556 GCA_005239505.1 Nicotiana paniculata | reverse complement strand
TACATGGACAAAGCGCACCCATTGAGTACACCAATGATTGTTCGATCACTTGAAGTAAATAAGAATTTGTTCCGACTTCCAGAAGAGGATGAGGAACTCCTTGGTCCCGAAGTACCCTATCTCAGTACAATTAGTGCACTAATGTATCTTGCTAATGCTATAAGGCCTGACACAACATTTCTGCTAATTTGCTGGCAAGATATGGCTCTTCTCCTACACAGAGCTTTATCAGGATGAGTAAAGTATGCAATGTACTCTTTTTTCCTTGCTCAGGTTTTTTTCCACTGGGCTTTTCCTGGTAAGGTTTTTAATGAGGCAGCTTTTAATGTATATTATTAGTGTGCTCTTTTTCCTTGACTAGGATTTTTCCCATGGGGGTTTTTCCTAGTAAGGTTTTAACGAGGCACATAATAATGAACATCCAAGGGGAAGTATTACAAAAATATTATTGTGGGTGTCCATTTATTACTCTATTATAGATAATCATCCTGAAGAAGATTATCCATCTAGTACTCTATTGAAGTTTATCTACAAGCAGTTGATGCAGGCAAGTTGCTAGCAACTCAATAAAATGACTTGCAACAACTTCTTGGTTTGATGAGATTAGTTTAAATCGATCAGAAATAGTGGTGGATAATATTCTCTACAAATTTAACTTTTAAGAAGATGGTATACAAGATTGGAATGCGGAGACTCAAATATTTGAAACAAGGTTTTCATCATAGGGAGTAAAATACGCGATGCACTCTTTTTTTCTTACTAAGGTTTTTCCTCGCAGGGTTTCCTTATAAAGTTTTTAATGAGACACCTAGCAATGCGTATTACTAAATATGTGTACTTTTTTTCCTTTACTAGAATTTTTCCCACGGAGTTTTTCCTAGTAAGGTTTTAATGAGGCACATTAACTTTTAATGAACATCCAAGGGGGAGTGTTATAAATATATATTATATTATGGATGTTCATAAGCTTCCTGAAGAAGCTTATCATTTCGGTACTCCGTTATGGATAAATATTACCCCCGGTAGAAGATTATATGTATCTGGTGCAGTAGCAACTTACAAGCAGCTTACACATCAGCTTGCAGTAGCAGCTTACAAGCAGCTTACACAGCAGCTTGCAGTAGCAACTTACACAACAACTTGCAGTAACAGCTTACAAGCAGCTTACACAACAACTTGCTTTCTTCTATAAATAGAGGGGATTTCATTTCATTATGTATATCAATTTGAAAATTGAATAAGGCATCAATCTCTCTCTATCTATACTTGTCTTCAGTTTATTTATTTACGGTCGTTATTTCATAACACAACAATATTTAAGTATCAAAATACAACAAAGTTTGACCCATGGCAAGTGATCAAGTAAAGAGATTAGAAGGTCCAAATGCACGAATCATTCTGCAAGTAATACTTCCTTTATGTGAGAAACTACCAGTTATTTCCATTTATAAGTAGCTCATTATAAAAAATGATCAATTAATAAAATATTATCAATATTAGTCAAATATTATTAATATTAGCCAATTAGCTATTTGTAGCACAAAAAATATCAAAATTTTGCTTTATTTTGAGTGGGTGTTATTAGAACAGATTGGGTACATCTTAAGGAGCTTGAATCTCAGTTTTGGATTATTTGATGAGGTTTTAAGGTGGTTTGAATTGAAAATTCGAAGTAAAAACTGAACATGAAAAAAAAAAAAAAATATGTGTATCACATGTAGATCATATTTGTATCAATTGTGTGTCACATGTATATCCATGTATACCTGTATGTGAGATACATGCGTGGTACATGTGTCGCAAAAGAATTTTTGAACTCGATTTAATTACGAATTTTGATACAAAACCCGTCCAAATCGCCTCCAATCTTCCTCAAATTTTGTATATTGACTTATCTATATGTTTTCAATGAATTTGAACTATACCCATTGAAAAAGTTCCTTTTTTGCTTAGATTTTTGAAATATTGTATTTTTTTTTGTATTTCATTACTTTATTTGGTAACTCATCCATGAAATTTCCTTTCCGTCTTTCATTTAATGTTGCTAATCACGCTTCAAAATATGGAAGGTGATTTTTGCATGTGATTCTTGAAGAAAAAAACCTTATTTATTTAATTTTTCAATTATTATATGTACCTGGCTAATTTTGATAAATCTATGATTAATGACTAGAGATTGATAAATTGAAACTTATTTGAAACATTTCAGTAAGTTTCCCTTAATTTTATGGGAACGGAAGAAGTGACTGACGTAAATTAAACCCAGGTATATTGGCTGGCGGCCAACACTTAGAAATTTACTGAGCAGAGTCTGAGTCTGTAGGGATTATCGACGATAAAAGCTTATTGCATTTGAGGTTTAAACTAAATTAATTTCAAAACATTGTAGATCTTTTATACACATGCTTATCACTTATTAATAATCGTTAATTTATTTGTATTCTTACATTAGTTTCAAACTGTTAAATAAACCTACTGCGGCATGATTACTAGCTACTGCTAGCCACGGGTTACCGTAGAAAATTGTCTTAGATTCAGATAAAGGAGAAGTGTTGTACTTGTAGTAAGTTTACCATTATTATAAACGTAGTGAAATAATGTACTCTTAAAATCCTCTGCCTTCTGTTATTCAATTTGTTACCAAAAAAAAGAAAAAGAAATAATGACTCTTAATTATCCTCTAAAACATTGAGCCCATCAAATCAGAAATGGAACAAAATGGATATAGTTATAGGGGCATGATATTCACTCACTTTTATCACTATTTGTATTCACTGAGAAAATAATAAATACTTAGTATTTGATCGCCCCACAATTTCACTGGTCACCACTTAATTTCCAATGAGATTTTATCGTTCTCCTCTTTTTCCCAATTAATCTTAATTTTATTGAATATAATGAACTTTCAGTAGCTTTCTTGTTCAAGGAATTTGCTTATTTTCAACCACCTTTCCTTTATGGTTCGAGACTAGCCGCACTTTGGAGAAAGCTCTAGTCTATTTTAGACTACTCGTCTTTGTAATTTTCTTCAATTTTCGTATGAGGTGGGTGGAACATTTCAGGGTTTTAAAGTACACACAGTAACAACAAAGTTGTATTGTCCATCGATGAGAGAACAATTTGTTATACCCAAGTTTTAATGATGACAATAGTAAAAATTTAAACTATCCTACTTGATTGGAAAAAATCGGGATGACAATGTTATCAAAAGGAAATAAGATCAAGTAAAATCAGGATGACAATGCTATCAAAAGGAAATAAGATCAAGTGCAGCCAATATGGCAAAGTTCGTAAATTAAGAAGAGTTATGGAAAAAGGAATCAGAATATTCTGGTGATATATCAATCACGCCAAGTTGCAAATCACTCCCTTAATCGGGAACGCGAAAAGGAAAGAAGATAATTGAATCCTGCTCGTCTTGTAAGCGGGATTCAGAGGCAACCCTTGGGTCAAATCTCTTCGAACATTTTTGCCTCAATCAATGGTCAATCTGCAACGGCTAGTTCATAAAGAAGATTACAAGATCTCAAGACTCTCATATAAGAAGGCTGGAAGACTGAAGAAAAAGTTACACAACTTAATATAAGTTTCTATATCTTTCTAGTTCTTAGTACAAATATTGTATTCTTGAGTTTTCAAGTGTCACAAAAGATAGGAAGAGTTAGAAAATAAAAGAACAGTGTTGCCAATTTAGACAAATACAGTTGTTGAATATCGTTAGTGGTGAAAGAACTAAAATTACAATATTGTAAAGACTCAATATTGAAGATCTAAGAGAACCCTTGTGATCCAAGGGAACTGAATAAATATACCACATCGGTACTTAACCAGTATAAAACTTCTATGTCTTTACTGCTTTTACTTCTGCACAATTTAATTCTGATGCGATACAACCTGCTGGAAAAGTTTAGTCGACACAACAAGTGAGGAAAAAATCATGACGTCAAACACAGACGTTGGAGCACTATTCCAAGAAGGAACCTCTCAGGTAAGACCACCCTACTTCAACGACCAACACTTCTCACACTGCAAAGTGCATATAGAAACCTACACTATGCCATATGACATTAAATTATGGTGTGTGACCAAAAAGGGAAATCTCCCAATTCCGCCAAGGAAAGATAAAGACGGTGAGATCATAGTATCACCTGACCATCTTGATTTGGATGATTACACTGAAGAACAAACATCTGTTATTCAAGTGAATGCTAAGGTTAAGAATCCCATGTACAATTTCATAAGCGGAGAAGAGTATGAAAAAATATCAAGCTGTGAAACTGCAAAAAACAAAATGTGGGACAAGTTAGAAGTCACATATGAAGGAAAAAACAAAGTGAAATAAACAAGGATAAATCTCATAGTTCGTGACTATGAATTATTTCAAATGAAAGATGGAGAATCAGTTGAAGAAATGTTCTCTCGATTCAGAAAAATTCTTGGAGATTTGAAGGCTTTTGGTAGACCAATTAGAAGTGGAGAACAGGTCAGGAAAATACTAAGAAGCCTACCCACTATTTGGCAACCCAAAGTCATTGCACTAAAATGTCAGGATCTTGACAAGATGTCATGTGATAAACTAAGAGGTGATCTAATTGCCTTTGAGGAAACTCATTTAGATAGGCAAGTACAACAAGAAAAAAAGAAGACAATTACGTTTAAAGCAACCATGTCTGAATTAGAAAACGAAGAAGAAGAAGGAGGAGGAGAACATGATAATAATATAGTTATGCTCTATAAAGTTGTAACAAGCATGCCGAGAAAAAATAGAAACAACAAAAGAGATAAACCAAATTTCAGAAAGGAAAAGATGGGAAATGAGAATGACAAAAATGATGGAAGATGCTATGAATGTGAAAAAACAGACACATTCAAGCAGAATGCCCTGAACTGAAAAAGAAACTCAGCAGGAACTTCCAAAATAAGAAGTCATTCGGAGCATGGAGTGATGAAGAACAATCTGATCATGAGGAAATTGCCAACATGTGTTTTATGGCCATCAATGAAGACAATGATGAAGATTCAAGTGAGCTTGGCCTCATGGCAGACGACGGAACAAGTGAGGTAAGTTTATCTATGTGTTCTAAATGTAATGAACTTCAAAAATTTATTGATATTTCTCTTGCAGACATTGAGAAAGTTCTAAATGAACTTCGAAAGATTCAAAGAGAAAAAAAGACGGGGCACTGAAACTAGAAGTATATGAAATTAAAAGAGACATGGTTCAAGAAGAAGTTCATGCACTTCAACTTCAACTGAATGGATTGTAAAAATCCACAAGTCACAGTTCCATCAAATCAAACTAGTCAACTTCTCGTAATAACTTATCTAGGACAAGAAATCACTCTATATGCATTCATTGTGGCAAAGATGGTCATAACTCTAACCATTGTAGGTCTAGAAGTGGCAGAGAAAAAGCCTATGAAAGTTTTAATAATCCTTCTTGCTTTTATTGTGGAAAACTTGGCCATACTTATAAGCATTGCAGGTTTAAAAATGTCAGAATGTGGATTTGGCGGCCCAAGGCCTCAAATCAGGATACCAATCAGAATACTAACCATCCAGGACCCAAGGAGGCTTAGGTACCTAAAAAAAGTAATTTGTTTTTGTAGGAACACTGCAAGAAGAATCGAAAAATCAAATGGTATCTTGATAGCGCGTGTTCTAGACACATGACATGTGATAAACAATTATTCAAAACTATCACTAATCTAAATGGTGGATCAGTCACTTCTGGAACAAATCAAAAGGAAACGTTATTGGAGTTGAAAGAGTCCCCCTCAACTTATCATGTGATGTAGACGAAGTCTACCTGGTAGATGAACTTGGATACAACGTACTCAACATAAGTCAACTATGAGATAACGATTATGAGGTTCGTTTTAAAAACCATGGTTAGTTCATTGAAGACGAATCAGGTAAAACCATTCTATTTGGGAGTAGAGATAGGAATGTCTATACTCTTAGTAATGTAGATAGTCTAGGAAATCAAATTTGTCTAGATTCTGTGATTGATGATTGTTTAACTCGAAAATGGTGTTAAAAATTATACTTGATTTGTGGTTCTAAACATATGTGATTTATTCCAATACTAGTAAATAATCAAGAAATGATAAGTGTAAGTGAGGCGAATGTGATAATCGAACCAGTGTTGCTAAAGGAATGAGGGCCTCAAGCTTGGTGATTTAAGGGCCTCGAGGCTAGCTTAGTGACAAAAGTATGAACAACTGATGAAGAACAATAAAGTTAAAGAATAAACTTGAGCACAACAAACGAGAAAAGCAGAGTGGAATATTCTATAGCAGTGTATTTCATACCATTACAAATGATTGGAGTCCCCTTTATATAGGAGGGGAAAAACCTTAATATGGTACATGTCTCATTATGACAAAGAATACTAGTGGTACAGTTGTATAACGGTTTAGTACTGAGTTGTACTATCTCTGCCAGACCTTATCATCTCTAACCACGTGCCTTTGGAAATTTCTCACCTTTCCATGACGATCATCGATTTTACACTACTTCGAGGTAAGACGTGATAGGCCTTCGATATACTCTCCCGAGATACACCTTATTAAGGTTGAACTTCAGACTCTACTTTGAGCCTCTCAAGCTCGGGCTCGGAACGCCGCAGACCTCGAAATCGGACTCCTCCGATTTTGGCCATATATAGATAGTCCCTGCATTTCTTAGAATGAAATGATAAGAAATGATTTGAATTCTTGACCCTTCGATATCCTCATCATGACATCAGCCACGTGATGTCAGCGATTGGTGTGACTGAAAGGCTGTGCAGAGGTCATGTCTGCACATTTCTCAAAAAACCCACCAATCTATAACAACTATGAGCCGCCCTTTTAACTTCTACAACACGCTTAGATGACCCCTATAGATAACCCAATCCTTCACTCCTTAATCTTTTACTTTCTACAACGCCTTCAAACCTTCACTAATTTTTCTATGCATCCATTCTTCCTTTGCGTTCATCTGTTAAACATTTTCTTCTTCATATTCTGAAATTTCACAAAACATGGCAAAAACTTGTAAGACAATTCCTCAAAAAGAGCAAGCTCCTTCATCATCACGTTCGTCTAAGAGCAAAATGGTAGTATCTCATCGTGTCGAGGAGTGTACCCCCGGGCCTGGGCCTTGTGAAACATCTTCTGATTTCAAGGTCGAAAAACCTTCCTCGGTTGCAGGACGATGTGAACCCATGTCTCGGTATATTAGTCTGATAACTGAAAATAGGAAGGTGAAGGTTGATTGCCGTTGGGGGGACGCGGTACAAGTGGAGATCCCTTCACCTGAAGAGGACATAACTACTCACAAAGCTGGTTTTCTCAACGGATACACATACCCATTCACCTTAGGTTCTGTAGAGCCCTCCTCGCCACCGATAGATCCAGTGATCCTCGATTTTTTGTAGACAATATCGTGTGACGCTTGGCCAAATCTATCCTTCCTTATGGCGAATCGTTTGCCTTATTAGGTACTTTTTGAACATGGTCGAGGGGATGCCTTTCACCCTCGACCATCTGATTAGATTGTACAGTCCTTGTTTTTAACGAGGTGGCCTGATTAAGCTACAACGTCGATCTTCAAAGTCTTTCTTCACTAGCATCGACGAAGATAAGGACCGAGGATGGATGAGCCGCTTCATTCCAGTCAGAACCTTTGGCTTTATTCTTGTTGAGAAGATGTCATTCCCCGAGGAATGTAATATGAACCGTAAGTGTCGACTCATCGAACATGCTTCGTTAGTCACATGTTTTTTCTTCCTTTTGAGCTAACTCCCTTCCGATGGTGCAACCGTCGAGTGGTACCTCGATGCGGTCAAGGACCTCCCGGGCTGGGTTTCGACAACTAGATTCCACCTCCACATATGCTGAGCGTGTCTGGCGTGACTTGTCCAGAGGTCGATGGGAGGCCAAAAACCATGGTGAGCTTTTATTACTATCATTTTTTGAATTTATTAGTGAAAATATCTCTTGGTATCACACTTAAACCTTTGTGCTTATGTAGGCCTCGGGGAAGCCGTTTCAATGAGGCCGCCTCCGCCTGGCAAAGTAGATACCCCAAAACCTGCCAAGGATAAGAAGAGAAAGAGGGAGACGCCGTTGGAGTCCCCGAAACCAAAAAAGGCCAAAGCTCGGAAGTCTAAGACCGACGCAGTGGCTTTGACTCCCGAAGTTGCTGCAATTCTTCGTGCTGAGGACGAAGAAAGAGATGAGACCGACGGCGATGCCCTCCCGTTAGTAACTCAGAGGGTAAGTGGTACCGATGCCTCAAAGGTTAATGCATCGAAGGCTGTTGAGGTGGCTCAATATCGAGTTGAGGATATTACTGAAGGGAGCTCGGGAAAAATCCTTGAGCCAACCGATAACCAAAGCATCCCTTGTGCTGAAAAGTACTCAGTCGAAGATCCTAAAGAAACCAACCCTAAAGCTTCTAGAAGGAAGTCCCTGGTTGACCCACTCAGGGTGATCGATGTGGGTGATTCTCCACAAGGCCCATCCTTTTCCAATACGGGATTCCCAGGACATGAAGACACCTGAAGCGGGGGCATCCCACGGGGAGAACGATATCTTCGAAGAATGCCTTGCCGAGATGGAGGAGGGCCCTGACCTCGGCGCCTCTTTTATCTTCGAAGAGGTTGATAAGCTTCGAAAGCAGGTATACTTCGTATTTTAACAACTATGTTTGGGATTTGATTTGTGCCTTTCTAACTTCCTTTATTCATGACCAGGATATGATGCTCTACGACCAGGCTTTCTCCAAGTCTCGGGCTGAGCTTGCCCGATGCGAAGACGAGCTTAGGAAGCTCATGCTGGAACATGATGACCTCAAGGCCCTCTATTTCAGAAAAGAGGAGGAACTTAAGGATCTTTGACCCCGTTCGGAGGAGGCGTCTCGAGAACAGGCTGATCTCATCGAGCATGTAACATAGCTTTTGCTGGTTTATTTTACACTTATTCTTTTAGTGTTCTAGTGTCTCAATTCAATCCTTGCAGCTCGAGCAGAAGGATGACCTGGTGGGGCAACTTTGGGAGGATCTTAGGGTCAAAGACACTGAGATCCTCGGATTGACGCAATGTATGGATGAGGTAGCTTCCGTGAAGGACACTCTTCGGGAAAAGCTGACCTCGGCTGAGAACCAAATTCTGAGTGCAAAAGAGGAGGGCCATAAATATAAGGAGCTTCATGCTGAATCGGCCGCTGAGCTATCCAAAGTCAAGTCTGAAGCTGATGCACTCATGTCTTAGTATCGGACTGATGCTGCTGCTGCAAATGCTCGGGCTAAGAAAGTATCTGCTGAAGCCGAGCTCAAGCTAGCTCGTTCCCTCGACCATTCTCGACTAGAATCTCAAAGGCAGGCTCTCGAGGAGGTGCATGCCAAAGGTTTTGATCTTTCTGTCGAGATCGAGAAAGTGAAGGCCTTGGAGGAAAAATCGGTTGCGCTGCTCACTTCCGATGAAGATTCTGCTAGTGTCTCGGAGAGTGGTGAAGATGAAGACGAAGTCCCTGAGGGGGAAGAGGCACCAACAAAAGATTAGGCTTCTATTGTTTTCCTTTGTTGTGTAAGGGCTCCATGTGGGAGCTTCTGTAGACATATTTTGTACTCTCACTATTGTATACGGCTAAAATCGGAGAGCCCAATTTTATGATAATTACAGTGCTTCATAGCCCGTATTCACAAGGCTCGAAGTAGTTCGAGTTTTTACATCGAGGAGGCATGTCGAGGAATATCCATGATCGACCTCGAGGCAGTGTAAATCGAAGACCATCATGGAAAACCGGGAAATTACCAAAAGGCACGTGGTTAAAGCTGACCAAGTATGCAAAATAGTACAAGCCCGTACCGTGGAATTAAATGGTTGTACCAGCCATTTATCTTTGTATTAAGTGCACATGTACTATGTTGGGTTTCCCCATATTATATAAAGGGTACCCTTGTCATTTTGTAAGACACATGATATTCAATACAAGAACAAGATCATTCTATGCTCTTTAAACTCAAAACATTCTTTACAATTGCTCCATTGATTTATTGCTTTTCATTTATTGTGTTCATTAATTGTTTTTCATTTATTACTTGTTATTGATCATAAAGAGGACGTCTTCTAGGCCTTCAATATTGTTTTATCCTCTTCGACCGCCCTCTGTCAAGCTCTCGAGCTCGACCTCGAGGCCAATTTTGACCAAGCCCGAGACCCCGTCTCTCACCTTCTCGGTTTGCACAATATCAATATCCTTCGCTCTTATCTCATTTTCTTACCTCTCACTTAGAAACTATTGCCTAAACAACTGGTATTAAAATAGATCACATATTTTTAGAACCACAAATCAAATATAATTGTAATTACCATTTTCCCGGTAAACAGTTTGACGCCCACCGCGGGGCTAAAAATAATAGTGATTATTTTAGTGCTGGTTTTCTAAAAACACAAGTTATCCTTTACACTTTTTCTTGTCCAAGAATCTTCAATTTTAGGTCATAAAATGTCTAACTTAGTGAACACGCATGAAGACAATGGTCCTAAGGACCATGGAGAGAACGGCGCAGCTACTTCAGGTGCTGGTGTACCACCGCAAAACCCTGAGGGGGCACCAGTGCAAATCCCCGTCGATGAAGTCTCATGCAACACTCAAAATGTCGATGTAAGCTTTCATACAGACGGGAGTGTGCGGGAAGGAGACCAGCATGAAGCACAGAGAGCCCCTGCTCAAAAGGAAAGAGAGGTTAGCCTTTACCATTTTTTAGATGTTGCAAGCACAACAGGTGGCCATTGCTTAGCTATAAAGCCATCAGAGAACTCCAAGCACAGCACCACCAGAAACGGCTCCTCGAGTTGAACAGGCACCAGAAAGGTCGAGCAATAATGGGTCAGCAGCCGACCCCGCTATTATGAAGATGCTCGAGGACCTCACAAAGAGGATTGAATCAGGCGAAAAGAAGATAAAAGCTAAGGACAAAAAGGTGGAAACCTATAGCTCGAGTGTTGATCAGATCCTAGGCGCAACCCCGATTCTGAAGGGTGTAGATTCAAAAAAGTTCATGCAAAATCCATTTCCATCAAGTGCAACTCCGAATCCCATATCGAAGAAATTTAGAATGCCCGATCTCTCAAAATACAACGGGACCTCGGACCCCAATAAGCACATTACTGCTTACACTTGTGCTGTGAAAGGGAACGACCTATGAGATGACGAGATTGAATCCGTCTTATTAAAAAAATTTGGAGAAACACTGTCCAAAGGGGCCATGATGTGGTATCATAACCTTCCCCCGAACTCGATAGATTCGTTTGCCATGATGGCAGACTCTTTTGTGAAGGCACATACTGGTGCCATCAAAGTCGCTACGAGGAAGTCTAACGTCTTCAACATAAAACAAAGAGAGAATGAGATGTTAAGGGAGTTCGTATCCCGCTTCCAATTGGAACGGATGGAACTACCTCCAGTCTTTGACGATTGGGCAGTACAATTTTTCGCTCAGGGCTTGAACGAACGAAGCTCGATAGCTTCAAAGCAGTTGAAGCAAAACTTAATTGAGTATCCTATCGTAGTTTGGGCGGATGTACACAACAGGTATCAATCAAAGATCAGAGTCGAGGAAGACCAATTGGAAGCCCCCTCGGGCTCGGTGTATCCCAGCAGGCTCTTAACAAAGGAATCGAGGCTTCCAGAACGAGAGACGAGGCCAAGCAAAGAAAGGTATCAACCGTATATGGAAAATTGGAGAAATATCCCGAGGCGTAACATACCTCAAAGTGACCAAAGGATAGATCGAGGCCAGAATCCTCGAGGAATTTGAACAAAGCAGGGTTCGATAGGCACACAGGGCCGATAGAGGCACCCCGGCTATCTGAGTACAACTTCAACATCGATGTTTCAGATATCGTATCGGCCATAAGTAAAATCAGGGACACCAGGTGGCCAAGACCCGTGCTATCAGATCCTTCGTAGAGGAACCCCAACTTGATATGTGAATATCATAGTACACATGGTCATAGGACCGAGCATTGCAGACAGCTTCGAGAAGAGGTGGCCCGAGTGATTAGCAAAGAGCACCTTTGAGAGTTTCTCAGTGATCGAGCTAAAAACCAATTTCGGGAAAGAGAGGCGAATAGGAAAAATGAAACAGAAGAACCACAACACGTCATCCACATGATTATTGGAGGAGTCGACGTCCCTCAGGGACCCGTTTTCAAGCGAACAAAAGTATCCATCACCAGGGAAAAATAAACTCGGTGCTACGTACCCGAAGATGCTTTTTCATTCAGCAAAGAGGACATCGAGACCTTTTCTCAACCTCATAATGACGCACTAATAATTTCTTTTCTTTTAAATAAATTTCAAGTTAAACGTGTGCTCGTGGATCCAGGTAGCTCGGCCAATATAATCAGGTCGAGGGTGGTAGAGCAACTTGGATTGATCGACCAGATCGTGCCCGCCTCCCGTGTCCTCAACGGATTAACATGGCTAGCGAGACAATGAAAGGGGAAATAATCCTCTCAGTCAGCGTGGCCGGTACAATTTAAAATACCAAGTTTCATGTCATCGAAGGTGACATGAGATACAACGGATTTCTTGGAAGGCCATGGATTTACAGTATGAGGGCGGTTCTGTCAACCCTTCATCAGATGATGAAGTTTCCTACGAAGGATGGAATAAAAGTAGTGTACGGAGAGCAGCACACAACAAAAGAAATGTCCGCAGTGCACGATGTGGGACCGGCACCGACACCTTCTACATCGAAGGAGCCAAAGAACAAGAAAACAGCCGAGTAGCAACCACAGACCACATTCTCGGATGAACGAATAAAGGACCGTGTCGCATCCTCGGAACGAGTGACTGAAGC
Source organism: Nicotiana paniculata (assembly GCA_005239505.1). Taxonomy (NCBI): domain Eukaryota; kingdom Viridiplantae; phylum Streptophyta; class Magnoliopsida; order Solanales; family Solanaceae; genus Nicotiana; species Nicotiana paniculata. Next base: position 111,697 of record ML349512.1, on the reverse strand, counting down.
ATATTGAGGCATGTAACGCCACCACAGTTAAGGTACAACCCTCTCCCTCTTTCCTTCACATTTTACACTAACCTACGTGCAGGTGTTCGATTGAAAGGAATCGAAGCACCCTACAGCTCGAAGGCCTTAGGTTTTAAAGCATGCGTTGCGCCCTTTTTCCCTTATGTCGGATTTTATCCCAAATGAGTTTTATCGATGAGGTTTTTAACGAGGAAACATCCATATGCTACCTAAGGAGAACTCACCAAGTATTCAAGTCTTCTCTTCGATCAATCTCAAATGCTGAGGGGAATCCCCTCCGGGGGATCACCTCCTCGAAGAAACTAAAATATGCCAAAGAGGGTCTTGATAGGAGAACAATGTATAGGACCAAACAGTCGAATGAGCCGTGTCCACATAGAATAATCGAACCCTCGATAGTGAAAAAATGTATACTTGTACCAAGTAACTGGAGGAGAATATTTTATCATCAAAACACTTCGCGCGTCAAAGTAGTTTGCTATTTTCACAAGAAACGGCCCCAGGGCCAGAAATTTCCCAAACACTCGGGGGCTGACACCAAAAACTCGAGGCCGTAAGACCTCAGGTCATGAAACTTCGAGCTCATAAGCCCTCCATGAGGCACCAATATAAGCTCTCCATGAGGCAATATCGCATCTGTAAGACCCCGACGAGGCATGCTCAAACTTGTAAGTCCTCAACGAGGCAACATCAATTTGGTAAGACCTTAAAAAAGGCATAACCTCGACTCAGGGACTGTCCTCGACAGGCACCACATCGAGTCATCAAAAACTCGAAGCCATAAGACCTCAGGGGCGGCAACTTCGAGCTCATAAGCCCTCCATGAGGCACCAATGTAAGCCCTCCATGAGGCAACATCAGCAATGTAAGCCCTCCATGAAGCAATATCAACAGCATAGGCCCTCCACGAGGCAATATCAACACTATAAGCCCTCCATGAGGAAATATCAAAAATCTAAGCCCTCAATGAGGCACCGATGTAAGTCCTCCATGAGGCAATATCACCGATGTAAGCCCTTCATGAGGCAATATCACCAATGTAAGCCCTCCATGAGGCAATATCACCGATGTAAGCTCTCCATGAGGCAATATCAACAACATAGCCCTCCATGAGGCAATATCAACTCCGACTCAAGGACTGTACTCGACAGCCGGCTCAACAAGCTATCTAACTCGAAGCCGTAAGACCTCAGGGCTGGCAAGTTCAAGCTCATAAGCCCTCCATGAGGCACCAATGTAAGCCCTCTATGAGGCAATATCAAAACTATAAGACCTCAAGCAAGGAATGTACAAACTTGTAAGACCTTAAAAACGCATAATTTCGATATCAAATTCAAGGCTATATATCGAATTTGTAAGACCCCTAAAAAGGCATACCCTCGATATAGACGCCGAGGCTATCTCACTCGGGGACTAATATGGCCAACTACAAGGACCACCGTCATAAGGCTTCGGCCAAACTAATGCGATTTGGAGACGTACAACTGTCGCCATGAAATCACAGGCCTCCAATTACTTCAAAAAAACTTCAAAAAGAACCGGTTAAAGGTTGTACCAACCTAATACGTAAGAGCCCAAGTCGCCAGCTACATTAAAGGTCGTACCGACCTAACGCGTAAGAGCCCGAGTCGCCAGCTACATTAAAGGTCGTACTGACCCAATGTGTAAGAGCCTAAGCGCCAGCTTAAAGAGCCTCAGGTACGATTTAAAAACCTAAGGGTCGATGAACTCGAGTCAAAACCCGACTCGAAGACTGAGCCCTAAACAATTAACTAAAGTGCCTCAGGGCCAAACGCGTAAGATCCCAAGTCGCTAGCTACATTAAAGGTCGTACCGACCAAATGCGTAACAGCCAAGTCGCCAGCTACATCAATGGCTGTACCGACCCAAAGCGTAAGAGCCCACGGGCCAGCCTAAAAAAGCCTCAGGGCCAATTTATAACCCCGAGGGTTTCATTTCGAAGAACAATTCATCGGGCTAATTGTCGACAAACAAATCAGAAATACCAAAGAATTTTTTATATATATGTGTGTTACAAATATACATTTACAATGCTACCACAAGAGTTCTATACAAAGGACAGGAAAGAAAAAACTAATACACTCTCGGGACCAGCTCCTTCGACGGCCCCTCGGACCAGCTCGGCCTTCAAATATCAGCATCGGCTCCAGAAAAAAGGAAAAACTTGGCATTGATCTCATTCGCCTTGGGCTGCTTTATCTCTTTCGAGAGGTCTAAAACCCCTAGCATGAATCTCTTCGAGGTTCTCCCTCCGAGACCTGAATTAGGCATACTCATTTCCCCTCCTCTCTCTATCAAAGGCTCCCTTCAGCTCGGCCCGAGCATCAACAACATCTTTCAAATAAACGGCCACTTTCTTATCGGCCTTTGCTCGAACTCCTTCAGCTTCAGACCGAGCGTCCACGACCTCGACCTTCATATTCAAAATATTAGTCTCGAGCTTGGCAATCATGCTCGTCTGAATCGAGCCACTTTCTCGAGCATTACGAAGTTGTACCTCGAGGGAAGAGGCCTTGGCCAAGGCATTCCTTTAGGTCATAGCATGAACGCCTATCTGCGCCTTCAATGCATCGAATTCGGAATTTACTTTCCCGACTTCGCCCCAAAGGCGTTCCAACGCTTCCATTTTTCTCTGCAGCTGAAGCACCGAAACATTAGTTCTCAAAAATGGGAAAGGAAGCATGTACTCCCTCAGGATAAGGATTACCCGTTGCTCGAGATTTCCTTCATAGTCTCGACTTCGATGCATATTCGATCGAAGATGTATCAACTCTTTTGTCTTCTTATTGCAAGCCTGAGAGATTTCTCCTTGCCCAATGCATCCCGCAACTTGGTCTCACAACGAAGCAGCTCGAACTTCAGCTTGTCAAAGGCCTATGAAATAGAAGCTTCATTTCAAAAGATGAAAATACAAAAAGTCGACAAAGCCAACCAAAACTCACCACGGAGCAGAGACGCTAAGCCTCCTCAAAAGTTGAGCGCGCGTCTACTGGCCTGGTTCCATCGACCCTAGTTGAACCGCTCTCGGTGGGGATATGATCTCTCGAGAGCCCACTTGATTTAGGAATCCCCTGGCCCCGAGCGTTTCTCGAAGTACCTTCGAAGGGGGAAGCAGACAGTGGTGAAAGACTTTTTCTCTTTCCCTCTCACGGAACCTCTCCCTCGATATTAGAGGTCTCAGGCCCAGCAGGATCAGCAACCTCGGGAGGGTCTCTGGTTCGAGCTGTAGACAAAGAACCATCCTCCCGAGGAGAGCTGATATCCACAGAATGACCGAGTATATAAAGTCCTCTTCAGCGGCGGCGTCTCCTTTGACTCCAGGTAGGCCCCGCCTCATTGGGAATGTCCTCATATATCGAGGACCTTTTCTACTTAGAATCCTCCCTTGGTTCCGAAGACGATGGTACTTCGCCCTCCTCGAAGGGGCACAATCTCACCTCGAAGAATCCACCAACACCTGTGGTGGCGAAGTTAATACACATAAAAGAAAGCATTCCTCAAAAGGCAATCACATGGCTCATACCGTGATGCTTTGCTTCCTATCTGCCCTTCGACAGATCTCTCCACTTGCGTTCATCATATGTCGAGGAAGCTGCCAGCCTCCGAGTCTAGTCCGCAAGATCGGGGACCTCTCCGGCATCCACGAGATCACTGAGAAAGAGAAAAAGAAACATTCTTATAAATCAACAAGAGCAAAGGGCACTAAGGTGCAACGTAGTACTTAAGTTTGAATTTCCATTTTTCGGGAAACGGCAGGAACTCCGCAGGAATGATGTCGACGGTCCTCACTCGGACAAATCGACTCATCCCTCCTCAGTTCCGGTCCTCATCGTCATTGGAAATAAAAGGCTTGGTGGATCAGCATCGTAACATAATCAGGCCTCGACAATGCAGAGGCCGATATAAACTGATAAGGTGGCTAAGGGTAAGCTCGAGCTTGGCCCTTTCAGTGAAGAACCTTATCATCAGCACTATCCGCCAGAAGGATGGATGACTATGACCCAAGATGACTCGATACCTTTTGCAGAATTCAAGCACAAGGTGGTCGAGGGGGCCCAATGTAAATGGGTATGTATACACATTCAGGAATCCCTCTACATGGGCCATAATATTCTCCTCTCGGGAAGGTATCTGCAGCGTCACATTTTTCCCCATCCACAATCTCTCTGCAAGGCCTCGAGGTGATTTTCCTCTATCGATCGAATGAACCTCGACGCATGCTCTCGATGGCCCGGANGGGGGGGGGGGGGGGGGGGGGCGAGAAGCGGAGGTAAGGTTTCCCTCCTCTTGGTGAACAGATTCGGGAACGACAACCATAACTATTTGAACAAAGATAAACAGGAAGAAAGCTCAAACTATTTCGCAAGCTGAGAGAAGGGAGAGAGCGTTGAAGAGAAAACTAGTTTTGCAAAGTTGCAAGACCTAAACTAAAGAAGGGGCAAATGCATATATATATAGAACAGATGTCGGATATTCACCCACTTTGAGGGCCAATTAATTTTGACAAGGTCGTTATGGTTTTTGGGGAAGTGTACCAGCGAGGCCACCTCGGTCACTTCAGGGTCATGTCATATAAATGACGCTGTCATGTAGCGTTCGAGGGATCTAAACTCCCATGTCAACCTAGCCTCGAGAAGGTGTCCGATCCCGAGGATCTCTGTCACTACAAGAGCGAGCCCCGAAGAGTTAAATTTAGAGCTTGAAGGTCAACTTTCGCATAAGCATTGCAGGGTAAAGTTTGAAATATATGAAACGAAGAGATCTTTTTTACTCCAAAAAAATATATTTACAAAGGTATTTTTTACAAGGCTCCCCCGAGGATCCCATGTACAAAAAAGGGAAAAAACAAAACAGTAGGTAAATCTACTCTTCGCCTTCACTGTTGCCCGAGCCGCTTTTAGAGCATTTCAGACATAGTTGAAATTGCCGATTCTTCCTCCAGGGCCCTGGCCTCTTCAATCTCGGCAGAGAGATCGACACCTTTACCGATTGCTTCCTCGAAGACTTTCCTCCTGGCTTGAAAGTGAGCATGAGCAACTGGCCGGGCCAGTTTTATCTCAGCCTTCTCAAATATCTCCCTGGCCCGATCATTTGCGGTGGAAACATCCTTTTTGTACGAAGAGAAAAATTCATCGGCCTCAGACTTGGCCACAGATAATGCAGTAGCCTCCTCCTGAGCACTTCGAAGAAGGTCTTGAATCGAGGATAGCTTCTACCAAAGCATGTCCCTCTCTGAAGCCACGACATCATTCAGCCGCGCCAGCTCAAGGATTTCAGCGTCCTTGGCCACAACATCCTCTCGGAGCTTCCCCACGAGGGCATTCCTTCGCCTAATCTGAAAGATGCAGAAGATAAGCCAATCAGCACCAGATATGGCAATAAAAGATACGATTATGGGTACCAGAGTACCTGCTCAATGAAGTCCACCCTCTCTTGGAGCTCCCTCTCCGAGCCTTCCCAGAGGTTGGTCAACTCTTCCTCTATTCAGGCGCATAGAGCCTCCAGCTCGATTGATTCCGGTGTAGGCTTCTCAAGCTCCTATCCACGATGAGTCAAAGTCGTTATAGGTCTCCTCCTCAACACCTTCAAAGTAATCTCTGAAGGCATCATCCTCTCCCCGAGAGGTCCCCAAACCGGGGGCATTCTTGTCCGGGGCATCTCGTATCTCCTCTGGAGAGAGGGACGGACCCGATTGAAACCTGCCTGCAACATCAACCTCCATCAGGGCTTCCTCTCGACCCCGAAAAGCTCTAGAAGAGAGCCCTTCGAGATCACCAACACAGACTGTGCCATGTCCGACGAGCGGCTCGGGGACTGCACTCAAACCCTCCTCGAGGGTCTCCTCAACTCGAGGCAAGTCCGCATCGGCTGCCTCCAACTCAGTAGCCGCCCACCTAGCAGCTTTTGAAGCATCAACGCTTCATTTTGCCCTTTGTACCAAAGGGTAGGTATCATCATCTTTTTCCTCGGCTCGCAGGCTCTCAGTGGCCATCGAGGATAGGACCGTGGCATTGGTATTGGGCTTCCGAGCCCTTGCTTTTTTGGATTTGGGAGACTCTACCGATGTATCCTTCTTCCTTTTCTTGTCCTTAGTAGTTTTCAAAGGCTCTTCCTCGCTAGGAGGGGGCGGTATCATCGACACGCCTTCCCTAAGGCCTGCACCGGCGTGATGTATCAAACTCACCATCATAGAGAATATTTACAAAGAATGAGGAAACAACAACAATGGGAGCATACCGTGATTCTTAGCATGCCACTATGTTTTAGCCAATCGCACCAGACGCGTTTGTTGTATAGGAAAGCGGAATCCAAAAGTTTTACCCACCCCAGAAGGTCCTGGACCGCGCCGGGAAACCAAACGGTGGCTGCACAATTTGAAGAAAATCATTCAGGAGAGAAAGGGGTGGTAAAACATACTTAATATGAAGATACTTACGTTTCATATTCCATTCCTCAGGGAACTGCATTCTATCAGCAGGGATGATGTCCAAGGTTTTGATTCTAACAAATCGTCTCATCCATCCCTGATATTTATCCTCATCGATGCAGGCAAAGAACGCCTTGGCAGATCGACAGTGCAGCTTAATTAGGCCCCCTCGGAAAAGACGAGGGATGTACAATCTGATCAAGTGGTCGAGGGTGAAATTCATTCCCTCGACCATGATGGAAATGTGTCGAATCATATATACAATCCTCCAGAAAGAAGGATAAATCTGACCAAGTGTCACTCGGTATTGATAATAAAAGTCGAGAATCACTGGGTCAATCGATGGAGAGGAAGAATCTATGGGGCCTAATGTAAAAGGGTATGTATATATGATGAGAAAGCTAGACTTATGTGTGACTATGCTTTCTTCAGCTGTGGGGATTTCTACTTGGGCCGCCTCCCCCCAACGGCAGTCTAGTTTTACCCTATCTATATTGTTCACTACACTTATATACCGAGACATGGGCTCGCATCGACTTGGTGTAGAAGGGGGTTTTTCAATGGTAAAATCGGAGACGGTGTCGAAGGGCTAGGGATGCACTGCTCGATGCTTGGAGGAGTTTTTGATTTTACCTTAGACGGGCATGATGTAGAAGCGACTCCCTCTTTTTGAGGTACCGTTTTGGAAGTTTTTTCCATAATTGTAATTGAGTTTTGAAGAAAGAAGATGAAGAAGCAAGCGCAGAAAGAGGATGAGGGTAGGAAGCAGTTAGTAACACTTTGAAGACTTGAAGAAGTTGTAAAATTGTGAAAAGGAAAATGATTGAAGTATTTATAGAAGCCCTTGGGGCATGTTTGAAGCAGAAGGGTCGAACCAATAGCGGTTCGTGGGCTTTTCGAGAATCGTGCTGACAACGACCTCTACGTAGCCTTTATGTCACATCATTCAATGTTCTGATGAGGCTGACGTCATAATAGGGATATAAAAGAGGCAAGAATTCAAGACCGTTTCTTATCACTTCATTCTAAGAAACGCGGGGACTATCTGTATACGGCTAAAATTGGAGAGCCCAATTTTATGATAATTACGGTGCTTCATAGCCCATCTTCAGAAGGCTTGAAATAGTTCGAGTTTTTACATTGAGGAGGCATGTCGAGGACTCTCCACACTCGACCTCGAGGAAGTGTAAATCGAAGAACATCATGGAAAAGCGGGAAATTCCCAAAAGGCTACTGGTTAAAGCTGACCAAGTACACAAAATAGTACAAGCCCGTACCGTGGAATTAAATGGTTGTATCAACCGTCTATATTTATATTAATTGCACATGTACTATGTTGGGTTTCCCCCTCTTATATAAGGGGACACTTGTCATTTTGTAAGACACATGATATTCAATACAAGAACAAGAACATTCTCTGCTCTTTAAACTCAAAACATTCTTTACAATTGCTCCATTGATTTATTTCTTTTCATTTATTGTGTTCATTAATTGTTCTTCATTTATTACTTATTATTAATCTTAAAGAGGCCGTATTCGAGGCCTTCAATACTATTGTATCCTCTTCGACCGCCCTCTGTCAAGCTCTCGAGCTCGACCTTGAGGCTAATTTCGACCAAGCCCGAGACGCCATCTCTCACCTGCTCGATTTGCACAATCTCATTATCTTTTGCTCTTATCTCATTTTCTTACCTCTCACTTAGCAACTATTGCCTAAATAACTAGTATTAAAATAGAACACATATATTTAGAACCACAAAATCAAATATAATTGTAATTACCATTTTCCCGGTAAACAACTATAAATACAAAAAATCTTTGTTTCATCTTTTTTTTTTAATTTCTGCCTTGCCTTCGTCTTTTTGATATTGTTGATGATCAGTCCGATGTATTGGACTTAGAATATAAAACCTTTAGGTTTCGTGTTCGATCAACGATCAGTAATAGGCGATCGCTTAGGGACTAATCTCGAGCGCAATATGTAATCCTTGAGCTAATCTTTAGCTCGAGACTTTCGAGTTAGAACTAGGTGAGATCTCGAGCACAGTGTGCTTTTGCCTTTAAGTTATTTTAGGTATCAGACCTTAGGCTTTAAGATATTGGGCCTTAGGATCTTTTCAATTCGGACCTTAGGCTCTTATATATTGGCCCTTAGGCTCTTTTTAGATTGGGTCAATTCGACCTCTAAAATGGCTAAAATTTTCCCCTATTATGGCTAAAGACTTTTAAAAATTTATTTATTCCTTGGAATGATTTTATATCCGTCCAACTTCTCGACGGTTCGATTGATAGGAATCTCGATTATAAGTTGGTGTGATGATAATTGAGTACCTCGTGAGGTTCTCTCGAAGGCTGATTTCTCGAAGCCTTTACATTGTTCGGAGATGAATTATTGAAGCCCATTTGCTTATGCCGAGGGTAGCCTGATTTAACCTGTTTTTTGAAGTATTTGAAGGACTTTAGTTTTATGGCGGAAGTCGGACGTCTCCGAGCTGCATTATTTCGGTCGTAGCCTTTTCATATGGCCGTAGTATTTATATTTGGCCGTAGCCTTTAGTCCCCGAGTGAGATGACCTCGGCCTTAATATCGAGGGTATGTCTCTTTAGGGGTCTTACAAGTTCGAATATATAGCCTTGGCCTTAATATCGGGGGTATGCCTTTTTTAAGGTCTTATAAGTTTGAGTATGCCTTGTTGAGGTCTTATAAGTTTGAGTATGCCTCGTTGAGGTCTTATAAGTTTGATGTTGCCTCATTGAGGTCTTATAATTTGATATTGCCTCATTGAGGTCTTATGAGTTTGAGTCTTTGATGACTCGATAAGTTGATTGTCGATGACAGTCCCCGAGTGGCCGGGAGTATTTGTCCCTTGAGTCGTTTCATGTGAAAACAATATACTTCTTTGATTTAAAAAATGTTTTGATAAATAAGAATACTTCTTCGAATAATGCGTACATGTTTTTGTCCTCGGGGGCTCGACTATTCTACATGGACATGGTTCATTTGACCGTTTGGTCCATTATAACATTCTCCTATCGAGGCCCTCTTTGGCATAACTTGTTTTCTTCGAAAAGGTAACCTCTGAGGGTGATGCCCCCAGTATTCGAGGTTGATTGAAAAAGGAGCCTTGAATACTTGTTGAGTTTTCCTTAGGTAGCATATAGACGTTTCCTCGTTAAAAACCTTGCCGGTAAAACCCATTTAGGATAAAACCCGATCTAAGGGAAAAAGAGTGCAACGCATGCTTTAAAACCCAAGATCTTCGAGCTGAAGGGTGCTTCGACTCCTCTCAATCGAACACCTGTAACAAGTTAGTATGAAATATAAACGAAAAGGGAGAAGGTTATACCTTAGCAATAATAGCGTTTGAGCATCGATATGTTCCAATTTCTTGGCAGTTGTTCGCCTTCCATGGTGCTAAGTTTGTAGGACCCTTTGCCTACTTTTCCGAGGACGCGGTACGGTCCTTCCTAACTAGGGCCTAGTTTCCCTTCATTTGGGTTTCGAGTGTTGAGAGTGACTTTCCTTAGAACTAAGTCCCCGACTCCGACGTAACGGAGGTTCGTTCTTCTCTTGTAGTACCTTTCGATCCTTTGTTTTTGAGCGGCCATTCGAACTAGTGCAGCCTCACGCTTTTCATCTAGTAGTTCGAGGGCGGTATTCATGGCCTCGTTTTTTGAGTCCTCGGTGGCATGCTGAAATATGATGCTCGGTTCCCCTGCTTCGACTGGTATCAATGCCTCAGACCCATATACCAAAGAGAACGGGGTCTCCTTGTGCTCCACTTCAATGTTGTTCGATATGCCCATAGTACTTGGGACAGCACTTCTCTCCACTTCCCATTCGGATTCTCCAACTTCTTCTTTAAGTTTTGAATGATAATTTTGTTTGTGGACTCGACTTGACCATTTGCACTTGGGTGGTAAGGCTTCGAGAGAATCCTTTTGATTTTATGATCCTCGAGGAATTTCGTCACCTTGCTGCCGATGAACTGCTTCCCATTATCACACGTAATCTCGGAGGGGATCCCGAATCGGCATATGATGCGGTCCCATATGAAGTTGATGACTTCTTTTTATCTTATCTTCTCGAAGGCCTGCGCTTCTACCCATTTTGAGAAGTATTCAGTCATAAACAAGATAAATCTAGCTTTACCTGGTGTTGTTGGTAGGGGGGCCGGCGATGTCCATCCCCCATTTCATGAATGGCCACGAGGATAGGACTAAGTGTAGCTATTCACCAGGTTGATGTATCATCGGTGAGAATATTTGGCATTTGTTACATCTTCGAACGAACTCCTTGGAGTCCTTTTCCATGCTATCCCAGTAATACCCCGCTCTGATTACCTTTCGAACTAAAGAATCAGGACCGGAGTGGTTTCCACAAGTGCCTTCGTGGATTTCTCGTAGCACATAGTCGGTGTTCCCCGGTCCCAAGCACACTGCTAGTGGTCTATCAAAGGTCCTTCTGTATAGTGTTCCATTCTCGTCGAGTGAAAATCAGGCTGCTTTGGCTCGAAAAGCCCTCGATTTCTTTGGGTTCATGGGGAGCTTCCCATATTTCAAGTAGTCGATGTATTTATTTCTCCAATCCCATGTCAGACTTGCTGAGTTGATTTCTGCATGGACTTCTTCGATCACCAACTTTGATAGTTGTACGACAGTCCCCGGGATTATGTCATCTTCTTTAATCGAGTATCCCAAGTTGGCGAGTGCATCAACCTCGCTATTCTGTTCTCGAGGTATGTGGACCAGGGTCCACTCTTTGAAGCGATGCAATGTCACTTGAAGCTTGTCTAAGTATCTTTGCATCCCGTCTTCTCGAACTTCGAAGCTTCCATTTACTTGGTTAACTACCAAAATAGAGTCACACTTTGCCTTGATGACCTCTGCTCCTAGGCCCTTGGCTAGTTCGAGACCTGCAATCATGGCCCCATACTCGGCCTCATTGTTAGTCAACTTCGAAGTTTTTATGAATTGCCTAATTATGCCGCCCGTAGGCGGTTTTAGAACTATACCGAGCCCGGACCCTTTCACATTCGAGGCACCGTCAGTGAAGAGGGTCCATACCTCGATGATGTGCCTGTTTTTAATAAGAGTTCTTTTTCTACTTCGGGCACGAGGGTAGGCATAAAATCGGCCACGAAGTCTGCCAAAATTTTAGACTTGATAGCCGTTTGAGGTCGATATTCGATATCGTACCCTCCAAGCTTGATGGCCCATTTGGCCAATCGACCCAATAATTCGGGCTTATGAAAGATGTTTCGAAGTGGATATGTAGTTAACACACATATAGGATGACATTGAAAGTATGATTTCAACTTTCTAGATGCACTTACTAATGCAAGAGCTAATTTTTCTAAGTGTGGATACATGGTTTCAGCATCTCCCAGGATACGACTTATGTAATAAATAGGGAATTGCATACCTTGTTCTTCACAAACCAACACGCCACTTACCGCAACTTCGGACACGGCCAAATACAAGTATACTGTTTCATCCTCCTTCGGGGTATGGAGCAAAGGTGGGCTCGAGAGATACCGTTTTAATTCTTCCAAGGCCTGTTGGCATCCCGGAGTCCACTCAAAGTTGTTTTTCTTATTGAGAAGGAAGAAAAAGTGATGACTCCGATCTGATGACCTCGAGATGAATCGGCCTAAGGCTGTTATCTGCCCGGTCAGCCGCCGTACTGCTTTCACATTGTTTATCACGGTGATTTCCTCGATGGCTTTGATTTTGTCGGGGTTGATCTTGATCTCCCTGTTTGACACCATGAAGCCCAAAAATTTGCCCGAGCCGACTCCAAAAGAGCATTTCTCGGGGTTGAGCGTCATGTTGTATCTTCTTAGGATATTGAATGTTGCCTGCAAATGAGTCAAATGGTCCTTTGCGCGCAGGGACTTAAATAACATGTCATCAATGTCAACTTCCATAGACTTTCCTATTTGATGTTCGGACATCTTATTAACTAGGCGTTGGTATGTAGCTCCTGCATTTTTTAGCCCGAAGGGAATTGCATTATAGCAATATGTGCCATACTTCGTGATAAATGAAGTCTTTTCCTGGTCCTCCCGGTTCATTTGAATTTGATTGTACCTGGAGTAGGCGTCGAGAAAATTAAGGATCTCGTGGCCAGCCGTAACATCGATTAGACGGTCGATGTTTGATAGTGGGAAAGAATCTTTAGGGCATGCTTTGTTCAAATCTTTGTAATCTACACAAATTCTCAGTTTATTTCCCTTTTTAGGGACTAATACTACCTTATCTAGCCATTCGGGGTATTTTACCTCCCTAATGAATCCTATTTTATGAAGCTTAGTTACCTTATCTTTGATGAATGTATGCTTTACCTCGGATTGAGGCCTGCTTTTTTTCTTCACCGGTTTGAACCTGGGATCGACACTTAGTCGATGGGTGGTTACCTCCGATGGGATCCCTTTCATATCTAAATGGGACCAAGCGAAGCAATCAATGTTATCAATAAGAAATTGAATGAGTTTTTTCCTGAGCTTAGGGGTTAGTCCCGTTCCCAGGTATACCTTTTGTTCTGGGAGATGTTCGATCAATACTGCCTGCTCGAGTTCTTCAATAGTGGACTTCGTTGCATCTGATTCCTCGGGGGCAACAAAGTCTCGGGGGATGAGGAAGTCTTTTTCTTCGTCCTCGACCACCTATTCATCGATCATTTGTCCCTCGGGCTCAATCGAGGGTATGTGATGTGATTGCTATTTAGATGCATGTTTGCCTTTTGATTTCTCCGAGGTTGATGGAGCTGATACTGGTGCCAAGTCATGCACTGGGAACATCTCTTTGGCTGCATGCTGCTCTCCATACACCATTTTCACACCATTTTTTGTTGGAAACTTCATCATTTGATGAAGGATTGATGGTACTGCTCTTATGCTATGTATCCATGGCCTTCCAAGCAGGGCGTTGTACCTCTTGCCACCTTTGATGACATGAAATTTGGTGGCTTGTATGGTCCCAGCCACGTGGACTGGGAGGATGATTCCCCCTTCGTTGTTTCACTCGCCATGTTGAACCCATTCAGGACTCGAGAGGCGGGTATGATTTGGTCGAGCAGCCCGAGCTGCTCCACGACCCTCGACCTGATTATATTGGTCGAACTACCTGGATCCACGAGCACACGTTTAACTTAAACTTTATTTAAGAGGAAAGAAATTACCAGTGCATCATTATGAGGATGACATAAGGCCTCGATGTCTTCTTCGCTGAATGTGAGGGTATCCTCGGGAATGTAGTCCCGAGATCGCTTCTCCCTTGTGATTGATACTTTCGTTCGTTTGAATATGGGTTCCCGCGGGACGTCGAATCCTCTGATGATCATGTGAATGACATGTTAGGGCTCTTCTGGTTAATTCTTCATGTTTGCATCTCTCTCTCGAAAATGGTTCTTGGCCCGGTCGCTGAGGAACTCTCGAAGGTTCCCTTCGTTGAACAAATGGGCTACCTCCTCTCGAAGTTGTCTACAATCCTCGGTCCTATGACCGTGAGTGCCATGGTATTTGCATATTAAGTTTGGGTTCCTCTGGGAAAGATCTAATTGTATGGGCTTGGGCCACCTGGTATCTCTAATCTTGCCTATGGCTGATACGATGTCTGAGGCATCGAAGTTGAAATTATACTCTGACAATCGGGGTGCCTCCAACGGCCCCATATGCCTGTCAAACCCAGTTTTGCTCATGAGTCCCCGGGAACTTGGGCCTCGATCCGCCCTTCGATCATTTCGAGGTATATTACGTCTCGAAGCGTTTCTTCGATCTTCGACATATGGTTGGTATCTTTCCTTGTTCGGTCTCGGCTCCCTTTCTGCGTTCCTCGATTATTTTGCTAATATCCTGCTTGGATATACTGAGCCCGAAGGGGATCCCAATTGGTCGTTCTCAACCCTGATCTTCGATTGATACTTGTTGTGCACATCCGCCCACGTTATGGCGGGATACTCGATCAAATTTTGCTTCAGTTGCTTCGAAGCTATCGAGTTTTGTTCATTCAATCCCCGAGTGAAGGCTTGCACTGCCCAATCATCGAAGACATGTGGTAATTCCATTCGCTCCATCTGGAAACGGGATACGAACTCCCTTATCATCTCGTTCTCTCTTTGTTTGATTTGAACACATCGGACTTCCTTTTAGCAACTTTTATGGCACCAACATGTGCCTTTACAAATGAGTCTGCCAACATGGAAAATGAATCTATTGAATTCGGGGGTAGAGTATGATACCACATCATAGCCCCTTTGGATAAGGTTTCTCCAAATTTCTTCAACAGGACAGACTCGATCTTGTCGTCCTTTAAATCATTTCCTTTTATACCACAAGTATATGTGGTAATATGCTCATTGGGATCTGTGGTCCCATTGTATTTTGGGATGTCGGGTATCCTGAACTTCTTCGGAATGGGCTTCGGAGCCGCACTTGGTGGGAATGGCTTCTGCACGAACTTCTTCGAATCCACTCCCTTCAAAATCGGGGGTGCTCCCAGGATCTGGTCGACTCTCGAGTTGTAGGTTTCTACTTTTTTATCGTTATCCTCTATCTTCTTTTCTCCCGACTTGAACGTTTTGGTGAGTTCTTCGAGCATCCTCATGATGGTGGGGTCAGTTCCTGACCCATTATTGCTCGATCTTTCTGGTGTTGGCTCAACCCGGGGAGCTATTTCTGGTCCTGCTGTGCTCGGAGTCTTTTGCTGACTCTGCAATTGAGAGATAGCAATTTGTTGTGCTTGCAACATGTCGAAGATTACTTGTAGACTAACTACTCTTTCTTCTCGAGCCTGTGTCCTTTTGTGCGTCAGGTTGGTCCCCTCCGCATATACTTCCTTCAGTATCAATACCCAAATCGATGTGAACCTACGTCGACAGGGTTTGGTGCTGGTGTTACCCTAGGGTTAAGCGGTGGCACGCCGGCCCTTGGAGCCGTTGCACTGTTTTCTCCATGGAAACCAAGACCGTCGTTTACAGGTGTGTTTGCTGAGTTAGACATATTTTAACCTGAAATCAAAGAATCTTTGGACAAGAAAAAGTGTGAACAATAACTTGTGCTATCAGAAAACTAGCACCAAAATAACCACTATTATCTTTAGCCCCACGGTGAGCGCCAAACTGTTTACCTCGAAAATGGTGTTAACAATTATACTTGATTTGTGGTTCTAAAAAATGTGATTTATTCCAATACTAGTAAATAATCAAGAAATGATACGTGTAAGTGAGGAGAATGTGATAATCGAACCAGTGTTGCTAAAGGAACGAGGGCCTCTAGCTTGGTGATTTCAAGGCCTCGAGGCTAGCTTAGTGACAAATAAGTATGAACAACTGATGAAGAACAATAAAGTTAAAGAATAAACTTGAACACAACAAACGAGAAAAGCAGAGTGGAATCTTCTATAGCAGTGAATTTCATACCATTACAAATGATTGGGGTCCCCTTTATATAGGAGGAGAAAACCTCTAATATGATACATGTATCATTATGACAAAGAATACTATTGGTACAGCTGTATAACGGTTTAGTAAGGAGTTGTACTATCTCTGGCAGACCTTATCATCTCTAACCACGTGCCCTTGGAAATTTCCCCCATTTCCATGACGATCATCGATTTTACACTGCTTCGAGGTAAGCTCGATATACTCTCCTGAGATACGCCTTATTGAGGTCGAACTTCAGACTCTACTTCGAGCCTCTCGAGCTGGGGCTCAGAATGTCGCAGACCTCGAAATCGGACTCCTCCGATTTCGGCCGTATACAATGATCCCTGGGTATGGTATAGAAAACTTGGTCATGCTAGCATGCACACAATTCAAAAACTTTCCAAACGTGATCTTTTCATTGGTCTTCCAATCAAAAGATCAAATTTGTGATGCATGTCAGTTAGGAAAACAAACCTAGTCTTCTTTTAAAGTCAAAAATATTGTCTCTACTACAAAACCTCTTCAACTTTTGAATATGAACCTCTTTGTCCCAACCAGAACCGCTAGCATTGGTGGTAGAAAATATGCCTTTGTTATAGTAGATAATTTTTCTCGATTTACCTGGGTTATTTTTCTGAGTCATAAAGATGAAGCTTTAAGGAATTTTGAAGTCTTTTGCAAGAAGGTACAACGGGAAAAAGGGATATTACATTTATGCTATAAGGAGTGATCATGGAGAAAAATTTGAAGGCAGAGCATTTGAAAATTTCTGCAATGATCAAGGAATTTCTCACAACTTCTCTTCTTCCCAGGATCACCTCAACAAAATAGTATGGTAGAACGCAAAATAGAACCTTGCAAGATATGGCAAGAACTATGATTGTGGAAAACTCTCTTCCACACCACTTCTGGACAGAAGCTGTAAGTACCACATGTCACATCATTAACATATGTCTGATTCGACCTATTCTCAAAAGACTCCATATGAGCTATGGAATGGTAAAAGACCCAACATCAGTTACTTTCATCAATTTGGCTGCAAATGTTTTATCCATAACAATGAAAAAAGATAACCTTAGAAAGTTTGATCCAAAAAGCGACGAAGGTATTTTTTTTGGATACTCTCTTTCAAGTAGAGAATATAGAGTTTTTAATAAAAGAACCTTATCTATTGAGGAATCCATTCATGTTTTTTTTGTGGATACTAACCCTCGCTCAAGGAATGGAAAACTTCCTGAAGAAGAGGAAATTTTCATAGTTCCAAAATCTATTTTTACAGATAAGGACATTCACGATGAGGTGACTAATCGGCAACATCAATCGATTGACAGCCACATGGAATACCAAGAATCACCTACAACAAAACAATCAACTCCAGGAGTCAGCCCCAGCTGTCCCAAATGAATGGAAAAGTGAACCTGGATATCCCCATAAGTTCATTATAGGAAATCCTCAAGAAGGCATTACCACCAGAAGATCTTAAAAGCTCAACTCTCACATGACTTTAATATCTCAACTTGAGTAAAAAAAGGTTGATTATGCTCTCAAAGATGACAACTGGGTCAAATCCATGAAAGAATAACTTGAACAATTTGGAAGAAATGAAGTATGGAACTTAGTTCCAAAACCTTCTAATGCATTAATTGCAGGAACAAAATGGGTTTTCAGAAACAAGGTGAATGATTCTGGTCAAGTAGTTCGCAACAAAGAAAGGCTAATCGCTCAAGGTTACTCACAGCTAGAGGGAATTGACTATGATGAAACGTTTTCTCCTGTGGTAAGGTTTGAATCCATTTGAATATTGCTTGCCTTTGCTGCTCATAAAGGGTTCTGACTATATCTGATGAATGTAAAAAGTGCCTTCTTAAATGGATATATTTCTGAAATAGTGTATGTGAAACAACTTCCTGAGTTTGTAAACAACAGTCTCCCAAATCACGTCTTCAAGTTATTAAAGGCCTTATACGGACTCAAACAAGCCCCCTAAGCCTGGTATAAAAGACTAAGATCTTTTCTGTTAAACCATGGCTTCAAACGAGGTAATATTGATACAACTCTATTTATTAAGCGTTCAAATTCAGGTAATCTTATTACTCAAATTTATGTAGATGATATTAATTTTGGAAGTTCTAACTCTGAAAGGATAATTTGAAATGAGCATGATGGGAGAGTTGACTTTCTTCCTTGGATTACAAATTAAGCAATCTTCCAAAAGCATCTTCATCAACCAAACCAAACACACAAAGGAGCTTATTAAAAAGTTTGGTATGGAGAATGCAAAGCCTAGTGGAACTCCCATGAGTCCGTCAACAATTCTTGAAGAAGACAAATACGGGAAAAGTGTCGATGAAACTATGTACAGGGCAATGATTGGATCCCTTCTGTATCTCACGGCTAGTCGACCAGATATAATGTTCAGCGTTTGTAAGTATGCAAGATTTCAGTCGGCTCCAAAGGAATCTCATTTGACTGCGGTAAAACGTATCATTAGATATCTTATTGGGACCACTGAATTAGATTTATGGTATCCTCACTATAACAATTTTTATTTAAAAGGTTTTTCATATGCAAACTTTGCAGGTGATATACACTAGTGTTATTTGTTTATCAAAAAAAATTATGCATCATTCTAGGATAAAACATATAGAAATTAAGCATCATTTAATTTGTGATCATGTTACTAAAGGTGATATAGTGTTAGAATTTATTAATACTGAATCTCAACTTGCTGATACCTCTTTTGGAAGAACGTTTTTTTTCTACTGCGTAGTAAGATTGGAATCATGTCTATTGCGTGAAATCTTTTAAATATTTGTAAGATATTTTACTTCCTTTTATAAGTTTGCTTAAGTGATAGGCTTCATTAATTTTATGTGAGTGTAATTATTACTTTCCATTGGTGCCACCGAAGCAACTCCTTAGAAATGTCACTTTAAACTGTTCCTAACCCTTTCTCTAACCAATGCAATCCTTCAATATCCCAAGTGGCTAAATCGGTACGCCATCTTCTCTCATTCTTTCTCACTTCTCACCAAACTCTTCTACCATGGCTAAGAAATCTCTCATCTTCCACTGTCACAAGACAAAGCAGGAGGTTCCTAAAAAACTCAAAACCCTGAAGAAATAATCGACCTTGAGTCATCCCTTGACTCAGACCCTCTCAAAATTGATAATGAGAGTAGTGAATCGTCGGAAGATCAAACGCTAAGCCATAACAAAGTCGGGAAGAGATCCGTGGATCAAACCCCCAAAAGGCCTGCATGCAAAAAGGAGAAAGTGGAAAGAACTGATTTTGGGCCTGAGGACAAACAGAACTTCTACGGTCCAATTGAAAAGTTAAGGTTTGAATCCTATAAGTCAAAATTTATGGCTTATGGACACACTGTAAGTCTCTCTCTTATGAAGGATGTTCACCGTGATATTGTTTCAATTTTTGACTTTCAAAGCTTTTATCCTCTATTTGATGTTATTGGAAATATTGTGTATGAAGAACATGTGCGAATGTTCTATGTGATTCTGTTTTTAAATGACAAAGATGACTTGGAGTCAATGGTTTTAGGTACCCGTATTGTACTTGAGAAAAATTTTATGCTAATTTTTATGGTTATGATGTGTTTGTTCAAAATTCCTGACCAAAAGACTTTGAAGTGTCCCTAGAAGAGGAAAAATCCACCTTGTCTGACCCCCCCCCCCAATCGTGTATTAGCTCACATGATTGCAACTACCCTTCTTCCTAGGGCTGGATCTTTCAACACTTTAACCACTAGAGATATTTTTGTCTTTTACTGTCTTGTGAACAACAAAAGACTTGACTGGTTTGTGTGAATTTGTCAGTATATACTTGAAAGTATTAGAGATATAACATCCTATACTGCTTGTTTACTCTATGGTCTGCTTTATCACCCACATTCTAGAAGTAATCAAGGTTGATCTAGCACATTTTTCTCCCAAGTTTATCTCAAGTACATATGATAAAACAACCTTTGCTATGATGGGCTACACTCTAAGTGAAGATGAATGGGTTAGAAGTGCCAAATTGGAAGCACTCCAATACAGGTTGAGCCAACCACTGAACCACCAGAGGCTCAGTCGACTGTTGCCAACAACCTACATCAAATTCAACAAGGAATCGATGGAGTAAAGACCATGCTCATTGCTATAAAAGAACAGGTGGACAGGATTAGGCATTCAACTCCATGACAAAGAAAATGGACAAACTCACTAAAGAAGTTGAAACCTCCTATGACTCTTTCCGTACCAAAGTGATGAATACCCTGAAATACTATGGAGGAACTGAGGCCCACTATGTGTGTGTGTTTAAGAAACAATGTCTTCTGGTACTGTTTTTTTTCTTTGGTCTGTAAGAACCATTATCATATGCCTCAGCTGAAGGCATAATATCTGCTACTTTATCTGCCATGCTTATTATTTGCTACATTGCATGTTACTTTTTTCCTACACTTTCTTCTTTCTTTTTGATCGATGTCAAAGGGGAAGTAGATAAATGCAGAGCTGCAACTCAGGGGGGAGCAGTATCAAAATTCAGGCGTGCATAAAATCAGGGGCAACCTTCGCTAAAAGGGAAGTGTCGTCTGCTCTGTTTACTCCTTTTGATTGTCATCATAAAAAAAGAGAGATTGCTACACCTAAGTTTCAATGGTGACAACAGTGAAAATCTAATCTATCATACTTGATTGCAGGAAATCAGGATGACAATGCTATCAAAAGGAAATACGATCAAGTGAAATCAGGATGACAATGTTATCAAATGAAATAAGATCAAGTGCAGCTGATATGGGGAAGCCAGTTCGTAAATTAAGGAGAGTTATGGAAAAAGGAACAGAAGATTCTGGTGATTTATCAATCAAGCCAAGTCGCAAATCACTCCCTTAATCAGGAACGCGAAAAGGAAAGAAGATCATTGAATCCATCCCGTCTTGTAAGCGGGATTCAGAGGCAACCCTTGGGTCAAATCTCTTAGAACATTTTTGCCTCAATCAATGGTCAATCTGCAACAGATAGTTCAAAAAGAAGGTTACAAGATCTCAAGACTCTCATATAAGAAAGCTGGAAGACTGAAGAAAAAGTTACGCAACTTAATACAAGTTTCTATATCATTCTAGTTTTAGTACAAACACTGTATTCTTGAGTTTACAAGTATCACAAAAGATAGGAAGAGTTAGAAAGAAAAACAAGAGTTGTGTCAAGTTTAGACAAACACTGTTGCTGAATATTGTTAGTGGTGAACAAACTAAAACCAGAACTATTGTAACGACTCAATATTGAAGATCTAAGAGAATCCTTGTAACCCAAGGGAACTGGATGTAAGTAACACACCGGTACTGAATCAATATAAAACTTCTATGTCTTTACTGCTTTTACTTCTGCACAATTTAATTCTGCTGTGATCGGACCTGCTAAAAAAGTTTAATCGACTAATTCCCTCTCTAATCAACTGAGTTTTTAAATCGGTTACAATTTACCCGTCTTGTACTTTCACAACAAATTCTTCCGCTTGCCAAAAGATACGAGGACAACTTTGATCCTTTTCTATCATAAGTAAAAGAAGGGAAAGAAGGAATATAAAATTTTTCAGTCAGCTTATAAAAAATGCCACTGCACTCACTACTCTTTCGTAATAATATGCAAGAACCTAATTAGAATAAAATACTCTATCCATTATAATTTTTATGTCTACTATTCTTTTTAGTTTGTTTAGAAGAAAACATTGTATTTTTACATATAGTAAGTTTTCAATTTGAATATTCTCATTTTGCCCTCAACGATACTTCCTTATAAGAATGATATGACGTGTACGAGATCACAAAATTCAAATGATATTTTTGGTATGTTACATGTTTTGAGATTACAATATTCAAATGATATTTTTGATATATTATACACACTGTTAATTTAAGATCGCAAATTTAATTTTTTTATTTATATTCTTAAACTTCATGTCCAATTAAATTAGTACGTTAAAAAAGGTATAGATTTTTTATTAACATTAGGAAAGAAAGAAAGAAAAGATAAATGAGTTAACCTTACAGAACCCGTAAGCTGCTTGGCCATCTTTATAGAAACATTATGTGAGTTAGGGGGCGATGCTTTTAGAAACTATAAAGCAGCCATTTTCTCATTATTTAAACATATAGAAGAATGATTTTTCTTAACCACATAGTTTTCTGACTTTCTTTCTTCATACTACTTTCTTAGTGTGTAAGTATTAACCTATCAAATCAAAAGGCAGCTAATGCTGCAGAGTTGCAAGAGAAACCGTTGATGAAGTCCACCAATACAATCAACTATTGTCCATTTGACAGGTCAATGTTCTACAAATTAGTAGAATTTCAAGAAAAAGTGGAAAGTGCAGAGCAAATTAGACCCCAAAATAAAAGTTGTAGAGCCCCGTGCTGGGCCACTTTGCTTTTGTATTTTCCTGAATAAATACAGTGATTCAAATATGCAAAAAAGCAAGCACACAATTCAAATCCAAACATCAATGTCCTAACTTTAGTTCCTACTCTCATTACCTTTAGCAAATAGTATAATAAAACAACAAAGGGGTCCATCACCTCCCTTAATCAAAAGCTTCTTTCCCTTTTACTTTCCTTAATCCACTTCCAACTTCATCTTAATAAGTAGATCCAAGATTCATTTGTTCTTCTTTCCACTCATAATTCATTTGCCATGACTTCCTCTGAGAGCTTGAGCTTCTTTTCTCCGGAATATTCCTCTCCTAAGATGTTTCCCCTTACTCCATCGCCGTTACCACCACCACCACAAGTACCATCACATAAACGCGGCGTACCAGTACCATCTCCTATGAACCAAATTGTCATGCCAAAACATGCCCTGAATCAACCTTTGACACCTGAAATCCCATTTGAAAGCAAGACAAAACCAGTACAATATGTTGTACCACGACAACGTAGACGGACAAATCCTGGAGTATGGTTTGTTGCAATTCTATGCATGATATTCTGCTTACTTCTGATATGTTTTGGGATTGTCACATTGGTCATATTCCTTTCCATTAAACCAAGAAATCCATTGTTTGATACTTCTAATGCTAGCCTCAGTCTCATCTACTTAGACTCCCCACAATATATGAATGGTGATTTTACATTTGTTGCAAATTTCACCAATCCAAACAGGAAACTTGATGTGAGATTTGAACATTTGGATATTGAGCTTTATTTTTCAGATAGTCTAATAGCAACTCAAGTTCTTCAACCTTTCACTCAGAGGCGACACGAAACACGGCTAGTACCAGTTCACATGATATCTAGCTTGGTTTATTTGCCACCAATTTCAGCCTTCAAACTCCAAAAGCAGGTCCTAAGCAACAGAGTTGTTTATAACATCAGAGGAACTTTCAAAGTCAGAGTTAATATTGGCCTAATTCATTACTCTTACTGGTTACATGGGAGATGTCAGTTAGAGATGACAAGTCCACCTGCAGGTGCTCTTATTACCCATAGTTGTAGAACAAAGAGGTGAAATGGTTAAAAAAAAAAAAAAGATTATTACTTCTGTATATTGCATACTTTAGTACACCAATTTGATTTGATTTGATTTTCATTTTATCCTTGTGGAATAATGCTTTAAGTAAGCGCACAGGAATTATTTGCACCTGTAATGGATTCTAATAACATTATAAAAGCTACGACACCTCAATCCCAATCAAGATGGGACTGGCTATATAAATTCTCATTTTCCATGTTCCTTCATTTATGTCCGTCTCAATCCAATATTACCTAAACTCTGTTTTTTTAAGTTCCCTACAGTATAGCTCAATAATTGGAAGGACAAAAGGCTCTGATCAATTTAGGCAATTGTCTCTTTTTCTTTTCCTCTCATTTTGCCCCAAGAAACTAGCCCTATTATTTACACCTCTGACCTCTTTAATAAATTAGCTTTAAAACTGCTATATGTTCTGTAAAGGGGTGCCAGCTAACTTGTACTGCTAGTATATTTTGTCAATTCCTCGTTGTTTAAAGTAGCTGAGATAGCAAAGCAGAATATTCAGGAAGCACTTAGGAAGAGATTTACGAGTCACTTTTTGAGCAATCTTTACCTGTTACTTGTTTCTGATTCATTAGTAAATCAAACCAAGTGGGAACTTATTAAACATTGCATTTACACTACTTAGCAAGGCAGAATGTGATGATAAGATAATCTGCTCTCTTCACAAACAAGACATACTGGAGACATTTAGACAAAGTGCCCAACACAAGCTGCACTATCTAGAATTGTACCTTGAAAGAACATACTATAATGTACAAAAACAAATATGTTATTTGGAAATGAAAAGCTGTCCTAATGCTGCACAACACTAGATGATCAAAGAGCCTCATCACCAACACATCGCATAAACCCACACTTGAAAGTTACTACTGTATTAACGATTAGCTGCTAAAACAATTAATGTACGGTATACGGTCGAAATCGGGCAATACCCGATTTCGTAGACATGAGAGCTGCCTCGAAGGTAAGCTCGTAAGGGACCAAGCCCGAGTTCGAAGATGGAATATTTGGTATGGAAATCAGGGTGTTCGTTGGAGACCGAAATCGGGCATGACTAGCTTCGGGTGAAGTGTGATAACGGAACGGCGATATATTAGCAACCGAGCGAAGATCTCGGCGGAAATCCCCGAGCAGATCGAATCAAGTGGTTATTGACGCCAATCGTGGGATTTATTTTCGTTATTAGAATTGTACCTTATTTAGGATTCCTCTGTTATATAAAGAGGGGTCACATTCGTTTGTAAAAGGATTATTATCATTCACTGATAAAAATATATACGCTGCTCTATTTCTCTTACTTTCATTATTGTTCACAAATTGTTCTTCACTGTTCTTATTATCGAACCTCGAGACCATCTCGAATCGAGGCCGAACGCACTGCTAGTACACTTGTTTGATTTATATTATTGTTCAAATTTATTCATTTAGTTTATTGTTTATCATTGGTATTGAATTAGATCACTTATTCTTAAAACCACAATATAAGTTTAATTGTTACTCGAATTTTAGGATAAACAGTTTGGCGCCCACCGTGGGGCTAAGAATAATAGTGATTGTTCAGTACTGATTCTGGTAAAACACACTATTTTACGCTTGTCTTTGTCAGGAATTTTTGCTTTCAGGTTAAAACATGTCAAACTCACATAACGCATCCACACACGGTGAAAATGGCCTCAGACTTCACGGGGAAAACAAAAATATGATTGCTCCAGGAATCGAGGTGCCACAGGCTAATCTCGGAGGAATACCGCCTGTTAACCCGGTCGACGTCAATTCACACGTTGCTTTGAATGCGGACTTAGGCGCAGATCATGAGGGGAGTGTACGCAGAGAAGGCTGGTCTGATGGCCAAGGTACACATAGAAGAGGAGACGAAGAAGTTGGTCTCCAAGTTATATTCGAAATGCTTCAGGCTCAACAAGTTGCCATTGCTCAGTTAAAAAATCAATACAAAGCTCCAAATAGGGTCGAGCCAGAGGTTACTCACCGTACCGAGCCAGTAATGGAAAGATCGAGTGATAACATATCGGGGACAGATCGCGCTATAATGAAAATGCTCGAGGAGCTCACCAAGAGAATTGAATCAGGAGAGAAGAAAATCGAAGTCAATGATAAAAAAGGTAGAGACTTATAACTCTCGAGTTGATCAGATACCGGGGGCACCACCAATCTTGAAAGGAATGTATTCGAAGAATTTGTACAAAAGCCTTTCCCTCCGAGTGGCTCCGAGGCCCATTCCAAAGAAGTTTCGCATGCCTGACATACCCAAATATAACGGGACCACCGACTCCAATGAGCATGTTACCTATTACACATGCGCCATTAAGGGTAATGATTTGGAGGATGACGAGATCGAGTCTGTGTTGTTGAAAAAGTTCGGAGAAACCCTGTCGAAGGGAGAAATGATTTGGTATCACAACCTACCACCAAATTCCATTGATTCATTCGCTATGTTAGCGGATTATTTCGTAAAAGCGCACACCGAGGACATCAAGGTCGCAACAAGGAAATCAAAGTTCTTCAAGGTAAGACAAAGGGATAATGAGATGCTAAGGAAGTTCGTGTCTGTTACAACCCATATTCACGTACGTTGGCTCATGCCATAAGTTAATCGACGTAAACATGAGAAGAGATTATATTTGAGATGATAAGAAGTTATTCCTATTGATCTTAAATGATACAAGAGTGTATAAGAGTGATTAACACGTATTAGAAGTTAAACGAATCAAGGATATTGTAACTCGTGTTTTTGGGTAAACCTAGGGGTGCTTGATATTCTCAAGAAGTCGTGTTTTAAGGTATTTGAATCATATAATATCCGTATCATAGTCTTGAAGTGAAACGAGTTATGAAGCAAAAGTCGACAAGAGTTGTCGCAACTTAGGTTCATAGTTTTACTTAAACTTTAGGTCAAATGTTATTAAGCTTTTCTCCCAATATACTTGGAATTACAGGGTGATATACCCACCAAATTGAAGATCTATGAGTCTATTTTACAACTCATTAAACCTCTTATAAATATGATATTAGGGTAGACAGATATAGACATTTTCGCAAGACTGCACAAGCTACTAGGTGACAAATAGGTGGGTCACCTACTTGGTTAAATGATAGCCCAAGAAGAGGAAATTTCGGGTCATCCAAAGAGACAATTAAAAGGATTATCTACTTCAATATATACGTCATTATATTTCACAAATAACCAGAACTAAACCCCTGTAAACTTCCTCCCAAATGTTATCCACAAACCCTAATTGATTTTCCCTCTCTTTCAAGTTCAAATTGGGGGTAAACCCTAGAGTTTGAAGAACTAAGATAAGGGTTGAGTTATCCAGAAAGTAAGGTGAGTTTAATGCTCTCTTTCATCCATTTTTTGTGCTGTCAATTCATGGTAATTCGTTTTATACTTGTAAGAACTCACGGGACGGTGATCGGAAGCCGTGAGTTCGAGTTATTCATTTGTAGCGTACTGTTTTGCGGGCTGTTTTGTGTTGCTGTTGGGCTGCATGTTTTACTATTATATTGTGGATTTTTGGAGGAGGAAGGTTGCGGAGAAACACCATATAGATGTAGGGTTTTTGGCTGGTCGTTCTTCGTAACATTTCCGGGTCGTTTGACACAACTACGGTGGTCGTCTTATGTATGAAGTTATTAGGTTGTGTGTGGACTGTTTTGGGAGGCTCAATTTGATTATTATTGATGTTGTTTGATCTGTTTGGTGATTGTTTTGACTTGTGTGAAGTCATATATATAGGGGAGGTGCTGTCCGTTTCATCGTAAAATAGGTTGTGGTCGATACACAATAGTTATGACGCTTAAATGATAACGATAGTGTCGTTTCTCTTATTGTAGACTAAGGAGTCGTGACAATTGCATAGCTTGAGATTGGGGCAGTATATACAAGGTATGTGAGGCTATCCCTTTCCTTCTTTTGCACGACTCCGATTGTACATAATGCAATGAACGAGCTTCCAAAGATACTCTACTCTTAGAAGCTAGCAGTACTTGCATTGTTTCCCTTCTTATGGAACAATTGATGTTGAGGTTGCTCCTCTTATTCTTATGTTATCAATGTTGTTGGTACTTCCTGATTCTTATAATATTCTTGATGAAGAGTTAATCCTAATAATGTGTACGGAGAATATCGACCTTACGTCACTCTGAAATGTTCAGAACATGATTACAATGAGTCCTACATGCATTATATATATGTATCTATTTTACTCTTCCAAGTCGCACTATAGTCGGCCGGGTATGGAACCTATTGTGCAACCACTGATTAGTTGGGTTTACCGAGTCCTCTTTGAGGCCGGGTATAATATGATGATGATGATGCCCACAGATGCGGATGTTGATACGATAATGATGATGCCCACAGAGGCGGATGTTTTTAAAAGATTATGTGTATATATGTATCATGCATTTCATGTTACCGTCTCTTAGAAGCACTGAGATGTTATAGGTTGTATATTCTCTACCTCTCTTTACATTATTGTTCATATTTATATTGACCTGTCTTACATACTCAGTACATTATTCGTACTGACGTCTTTTTTATTGATGGACGCTGCATGTCGTGCTGCAGGTTCTGATAGACAGGTTTGCTCATTTCCCCCACCACAGTAGGCTTTCCAGTTCAGTGTTTCTAGGCGAGATACCTTCTCCGGACTTGCCGTGGTCTTGGTATGCATTTTTGGTTATAGATATTATGGGTATGTCGGGGCCTTGTTCCGACTATGTTGCATTACTTATGCTCATTTAGAGGCTCATAGACATGTGTCGGCTTATGTATAGTTTGGTATGCCTTGCCGGATGATTTTTGTTGTATAGTCTTTCATGGAAGCGTGGTAGCTCCTAACTTATATGTAGTTTCTTGGCAGTCTTGTTATCCCATGTTATCCATGTTCATTCCATTACTATCATTGTTTGGTGTTCATAATCCATATCTACCACTTATATTGATCTCGTCGGCTCTTAAAGATAATAAGAAGATTAGATAAAATGTGTGTTGGTGCTCGACAAGTATGTCATGGGTACTAGTCATGATCCTCCAGTTTAGGTCGTGAGAAACTTGGTATCAGAGCAAGTCTGTCCTAGGTGTTGTCTATGAGCCGTGTATAGTAGAGTCTTGATTATTTATGTGTAGCGTGCCACATTTATAATCAGGAGACTACGTGACATCTAGGGTTGTTCCCTTCTTCCTAAATCTAGATCGTGCGTAGAGTTGAGTCCTTAGTGTTGTATCTAATATTAACCTTGTTTTCTTTCAGCAATTCCTTCGACTAGGAAGCAATCGATTAGTAGACGACTTGATATAGATGCAGGAGAGGGTACCGTCAGGTGCCTCAAGCCAGAGTAGGCCAAAGTGAGGCTCAGAGTGAGATGCCATCTCATACCTTATCTACTTCGTCTCATCCAGAGGATATTAGGAGGAACCCAGCACCACCAGTTCCTCCATCTGGCCCTACAGAGCAGGATATGCAGAGTGCGGTGCAGTTGTTGACTAGCTTGGTAGTTGCTCAGGCTCAGAGGCAGAATACCGGTGTTGTTGATAAACCGGATAGTACGAGAGTTCGTGATTTTATTAATCTAGACCCTCCAGTGTTTACTGGATCAGACCCCAAGGAGGACATACAGACTTTTATTGACCAGGTTCATCGTACACTACGGGTTATGCATGCTACAGATACAGAGGCAATAGATTTGGCTTCATATCGGTTACGGGATTTAGCGGTTTTCTGGTATGATAGTTTGGAGAGATCTAGGGGCCTGAATGCCCCTCCAACTGTGTGGAAGGAATTTTCTGAGGCCTTTCTTCGTCACAATTTGCCCGTTGAGATACGATGAGCTAGAGCTGATAAGTTCTTGAACCTTAGAGAAGGTAATATGAGTGTGCGAGAGTATGGCATGCAGTTTGATTCTTTAGCAAGGTATGCTCCTCATATGGTGGCCGATATGAATGATAGGGTGCATATGTTCGTGAACGGGTTGGGACCACATCTGATAAATGAGTGTACGATAGCCTCCTTGGTGGAGGGCATGGATATTTACCGTAGTCAGGCTTATGCTCAGAACCTACAGGATCGTAAGCGCCAGGCAGGGCAGATAGAGAGCAGGATAGGGGCCAGCATAAGAGTGCGAGGTTTGTAGGGTATTCTCATGACTTCAGAGGTAGTGTTAGGCCCTAGTTTTCGAGCAGTTCGGCGCCACCTGTAGCTAGTGCTCCTCCACAGTTTCAGAGGACTCGGTATGATCGATTTACCTATTCTGGTCCAGGTCAGAGTTTTCGGGCATCAGGCTCGCAATATCATAGGGATACTAGTCAGACGAGACTCCCAACACCCCGTTGTGATCAGTGTGGCAAGGCCCACTTTGGACTGTGCCGTCGAGGTTTGATGCGTGCTACTCTTGCGGACAGCCTGGCCATATGAAGCGGGATTGTCCTAATAGATAAGGTGGTGGTATGGCTCAGCCAACTGGATCTGTGTCTGGTTCTTCCTTATCAGTTCGACCTCCAGCACGGGGTTTTCAGTAGTCGACAGGTCATGGTAGAGGTAGAGGTGCAGTGCCGAGTTCGAGTGGTGCTCAAAATCGAACCTATGCTCTAGTAGGTCGACAGGATCTCGAGTCGTCTCAGGATGTTTTTACAGGTATATTGTTTGTGTTTTCTTACGATGTATATGCGTTAATTGATCCGGGATCTACATTATCATATGTTACAACTTTTGTGGCTAATAAGTTTGGCGTTGAACCTGAATTGATAAGTAAACCACTTGCGGTATCTACTTCGATAGGAGATTCTGTGATTGCTAGAAGGGTATATAAAGGTTGCACAGTGATGATTTGTAGTCGTCAAACCTCGGCGAATTTATTTGAATTAGAAATGGTTGATTTCGACGTGATAATGGGAATGGAATGGTTGGCCTCATGCTATGCAAATGTTGATTCGTACGAAGATGGTTAGGTTTCAATTTCCTAATGAACCCGTCATCAAATGGAAAGGGAACATTGCTACGTCGAAAGGTAGGTTTATTTCCTATCTTAAGGCAAGTAATATGATCTCAAAAGGGTACATTTATCATCTCGTTCGTGTTAGGGATGCGGAGACAAATCCGCCTACTCTACAATCAATCCCCGTGGTTAATGAATTTCCAGATGTTTTCCCAGATGAACTTCCAGGCCTTCCACCTGAAAGGGAGATTGAGTTTAGCATTGATGTATTGCCTAACACTCAACCCATATCTATTCCTCCATATAGGATGGCCCCGGCAGAGTTGCGCTAGTTGAAGGCGCAGTTGAAGGACTTGATGGATAAGGGCTTCATTAGGCCTACACCTCACCTTGGGGTGCGCCAGTGCTGTTCGTATGGAAGAAAGACGGGTCGTTACAGATGTGTATCGACTATCGACAGTTGAATAAGTTTACTATAAAGAATAAGTATCCACTTCCAAGGATTGACGACTTGTTTGACCAACTCCAGGGTGCCAAGTATTTTTCCAAGATTTACTTACGTTCAGGGTATCATCAGGTGAGGGTTAAGGAGAAGTATATTCAAAAGACGGCCTTCCGGAAAAGATATGGGCACTTTGAGTTCTTGGTGATGTCGTTTGGGCTAACAAATGCCCCAGCAGCTTTTATGGATCTCATGAATACTGTATTCAGGCCCTATCTTGATGTGTTCGTGATCGTATTCATTGATGACATTTTGGTGTATTCTCGTTTGAAGTCGGAACATGCGGGCCACTTGCGGATAGTATTACAAACGCTTCAGGATCGTAAGTTATATGCTAAGCTCTCCAAATATGAATTTTGGCTGAACTCAGTAGCATTCCTTAGCCATGTGATATCTGAGGAGGGTATTAGTGTCGACACTCAAAAGATCAATGCAGTAAAGAATTGGCTGAGACCTACAACACCATCAGAAGTCCGCAGCTTCTTGGGGCTAGCAGGATATTATAGGCGATTTATAGAAGGTTTTTCCTCTATATCATCACCATTGACTAGGTTAACACAAAAAGCTACTAAGTTATAGTGGTCTGATGCTTGTGAACGAAGTTTTCAGGAGTTAAAGAATCGATTGACATCTGTGCCAGTGCTCACTCTCACGGAAGGAACAGAAGGTTATGTGGTACATTGTGATGCCTCGGGTATAGGTTTGGGGTGCGTATTGATGCAACATGGGAAGGTGATTGCTTATGCATCAAGACAATTGAAGAAGCATGAAAATAATTACCCGACCCATGATTTGGAATTGGCTGCAGTAATATATGCTTTGAAGATATGGCGACACTACTTATACGGCGTCCGTGTTGACGTCTACACAGATCACAAGAGGTTACAATATATCTTCAAGCAGAAGGAGTTGAATTTGAGGCAGCGTTGGTGGCCTGAATTACTGAAAGATTATGATGTCGAAATATTGTACCATCCCCGTTAATCCAATGTTGTGGCAGACGCTCTCAGTCGTAAGTCAATGGGAAGCTTAGTACACATTGAGGCAAGTAGGCAGGGGTTGACTAATGAGCTTCATCAGCTAGCGAATATGAGAATTAGATTGTTAGACTCTGATGAAGAAGGGGTTACTGTACAGAATACACCAGAATCATCTTTGGTAGCCGTGGTAAAAGCATGGCAATATGAAGATCCTACATTAGTACGATTCAGAGAGAGCATTCAACAGTGTAAAATTACGGCTTTTGAGATCGGAGGAGATATGGCACTGAGATACCAGGGTCGGTTATGTGTGCATCATGTGGCAGGGTTGAGAGAGAATATTATGATTGAGATTCATCAATCCCGCTATTCCATCCATCTCGGCTCGACAAAGATGTATCATGATGTTAAGGAGCAGTATTGGTGGGATAACATGAAGAAGTCTATTGCAGAATTTGTAGCCCAGTGTCCTAATTGTCAACAAGTAAAAATCTAACATCAGAAACCCAGTCGATTGCTTCAGAATATAGAGATTCCGACCTGGAAATGGGAGGTGATTAATATGGACTTTGTTATTGGATTGCCTCGCTCTTATCATAAGTTTGACTCCATATGGGTGATAGTTGATCGACTTACAAAATGTGCCCATTTTCTGCTAGTTAAGACAACTTACACAACTGAAGATTATGCAAAGTTGTATATCAAGAAGATTGTTAGGCTTCATGGTGTACCGATGTCTATTATATCAGACCGAGGAGCGCAATTTGCGGCTAAATTTTGGAGGTCTCTTCAGAAGGGTTTAGGAACACAAGTGAATCTAAGCACTTCATTCTATCCACAGACTGACTGACAAGCTGAACGTACCATTCAAACACTTGAAGATATGCTACGAGCATGTGTTCTAGAT
Organism: Nicotiana paniculata; assembly: GCA_005239505.1. Taxonomy (NCBI): domain Eukaryota; kingdom Viridiplantae; phylum Streptophyta; class Magnoliopsida; order Solanales; family Solanaceae; genus Nicotiana; species Nicotiana paniculata. Next base: position 78,931 of record ML349512.1, on the reverse strand, counting down.
TTCAAGGGGAATTAGGATGACAATCTTCCACTTATAGAATTTGCCTACAATAATAGCTATCATTCCAGTATTAAAATGGCCCCGTACGAGGAACTATACGGGAGGAGATGTAGATCACCACTTGGATGGTTCGAAGTCGGTGAAACAGAACTATATGGGCCAGATTTGATTCACCAAGCCATTGAGAAGGTGAAACTGATACAAGAGTGGCTAAGGACGGCACAAAGCAGGCAAAAGTCTTATTCTGATGTCCGACGTCGTGATTTGGAGTTCGAGGTTGGTGATTGGGTTTTCCTGAGGATCTCGTCGATGAAGGGTGTTATGCATTTAGGGAAGAAGGGTAAGCTGAGTCCACGGTATATCGGTCCGTACAAAATTCTTCGACGAATTGGACAGGTTGCCTATGAGTTAGAATTTCCATCCGAACTGGAATTTGTCCACCCGGTATCATGTATCTATGTTAAGGAAATGTATTGGAGACCCTTCTCGAGTCGTCCCTATCAAAGATGTACAAGTTACAGAGGATCTATCATATGAAGAAGTGCCATTAGCTATATTAGATCGACAAGTCCGCAAGCTAAGAACAAAGGATGTAGCTTCCGTCAAAGTATTGTGGAGGAACAAGAACAGGGAAGAAATTACTTGGGAAGCAGAAGAGCAGATGAAGTCTAAATACCCTTACTTGTTCCAGATTCAAGATAACAAGGATGCCGAGGGGAAGCAGGATGCATTAGAAGGTGAAACAACTCTATGAGTTAAGCAATAGCTTGAGAGTACTCTTCCTTAATACACAATGATGATATGGAGATAGTGCACATATCAATAATGATGTGTAACCTTGCAAGGAAATACGTTGGGTTTAACTGCTTGTAAGTTTGTCTAGTATCCATTTTATAGGGGAAAAATGGGCCGCAAATTTCTGTTGGAATCCACGATGAGTTAGGCTCCCCCTAAACACTTACATTCGAGGACGAATGCTCCTAAGGGGGGGAGGGTATTACAACCCATATTCACGTACGTTGGCTCATGCCATAAGTTAATCGACGTAAACATGAGAAGAGATTATTATTGAGATGATAAGAAGTTAATCCTATTGATCTTAAATGATACAAGAGTGTATAAGAATGATTAACACGTATTATAAGTTAAACGAATCAAGGATAATGTAACTCGTATTTTTGGGTAAACCTAGGGGTGCTTGATATTCTCAAGAAGTCGTGTTTTAAGTTATTTGAATCATATAATATCCGTATCATAGTCTTGAAGTGAAACGAGTTATGAAGCAAAAGTCGACAAGAGTTGTCGCAACTTAGGTTCATAGTTTTACTTAAACTTTAGGTCAAATGTTATTAAGCTTTTCTCCCAATATACTTGGAATTACAGGGTGATATACCCACCAAATTGAAGATCTATGAGTCTATTTTACAACTCATTAAACCTCTTATAAATATGATATTAGCGTAGACAGATATAGACATTTTCGCGAGACTGGAAAAGCTGCTCGGTAACAAGTAGGTGGGTCACCTACTTCGTTAAATGATAGCCCAAGAAGAGGAAATTTCGGGTCATCCAAAGAGCCCATTAAAAGGATTATCTCCTGAAATATATCCCTCGTTATATTTCACAAATAACCAGACCTAAACCCCTGCAAACTTCCTCCCAAATGTTATCCACAAACCCTAATTGATTTTCCCTCTCTTTCAAGTTCAAATTGGGAGTAAATCCTAGAGTTTGAAGAACCAAGATAAGGGCTGAGTTATCCAGAAAGTAAGGTGAGTTTAATGCTCTCTTTCATCCATTTTTTGTGCTGTAAATTCATGGTAATTCTTTATATACTTGTAAGAACTCACGGGACGGTGATCGGAAGTCGTGAGTTCGAGTTATTTACTTGTAGCGGACTGTTTTGTGTTGTTGTTGGGCTGCGTGTTTTACTAATGTATTGTGGAGTTTTGGAGGAGGAAGGGTGTGGAGAAACACCATATATATGTATGGTTGTGGGCTGGTCGTTCGTCGTAACATTTCCGGGTCGTTTGACACAACTACGGTGGTCGTCTTATGTATGAAGTTATTAGGTTGTGTGTGGACTATTTTGGGAGGCTCAATTTTATTATTATTGATGTTGTTTGGGCTGTTCGGTGATTGTTTTGACTTGTGTGAAGTCATACATATAAGGGAGGTGTTTTCCATTTCATCGTAAAATAGGTTGTGGTCGATAAACAATAGTTATGATGCTTAAATGATAACGATAATGTCGTTTCTCTTATTGTAGACTAAGGAGTTGTGATAATTTCATAGCTTGAGATTGGGGAAGTATATACAAGGTATGTGAGGCTATCCCTTTCCTTCTTTTGCACGACTCCGATTGTACATAATGCAATGAACGAGCTTCCGAAGATACTTTACTCTTAGAAGCTAGCAGTACTTACATTGTTTCCCTTCTTATGGAACAATTGATGTTGAGGTTGCTCCTCTTCTTCTTATGTTATCAATGTTGTTGGTACTTCCTGATTCTTATAATATTCTTGATGTAGAGTTAATCCTAATAATGTGTACGGAGAATATCGACCTTACGTCACTCCAAAATGTTTAGAACATAATTCCAATGAGTCCTACATGCATTATATATATGTATCTATTTTACTCTACCGAGCCGCACTATAGCCGGCCAGGTATGGCACCTTTTGTGAAACCACTGATCAGTTGGTGGACGCCGCATGTCGTGCTGCAGGTTCTGATAGACAGTTTGGCGCATTTCCCCCACCACAAAAGGCTTTCCAGTTCAGTGTTTATAGGCGAGATCCCTTCTCCGGACTTGCCGTGGTCTTGGTATGCATTTTTGGTTATAGATATTATGGGTATGTCGGGGTCCTGTTCCGACTATGTTGCATTACTTATGCTCCTTTAGAGGCTCATAGACAGGTGTCGGCTTATGTATAGTTTGGTATGCCTTGTCGGATGATTTTTGTTGTATAGTCTTTCATGGAAGCGTGGTAGCTCCTAACTTATATGTAGTTTCTTGGCAGTCTTGTTATCCCATGTTATCCATGTTCATTCCATTATCTATCATTGTTTGGTGTTCATAATCCATATCTACCACTTATATTGATCTCGTCGTCCCTTAAAGATAATAAGAAGATTAGATAAAATGTACGTTGGTGCTCGACAAGTATGGCTTGGGTACTAGTCATGATCCTCCAGTTTGGGTCGTGACAGTGTCCGGATTCCAAATGGAGCGCATGGAGTTGCCACGGGTCACAGATGATTGGTCGTTCAAGCTTTCACCCAAGAGTTGAATGAACGGAGTTCGATAGTATCACGTCATTTGAAACAAAATTTGATCGAGTACCCGACAGTAACTTGGACAGATGTTTATAATCGATATCAATCGAAGATCATGGTCGAGGACGACCAATTAGGAGATCCTTCCGATTCAATGCATCCAAACAGGTCGACAGGTAAAAATCAGAGGGACGTCGATAGAGATCCAAGGTAGAATAAAGACCGGTACCAACCATATATTGCAGATCGAAAGAACAACGGTCCAGGATGCAATTCCACTCAGAACGATCGAAGAGGTGATCAAGGACAAATTTCTCGAGGACTTATGAGCAAGACTGGTTTTGACAAGTATGTAGATCCCACAGAGGCACCTCGGCTATCGGAATATAATTTCATCATCGATGCCTCAGGCATCGTATCAGCTATCGAAAGAATCAAGGACACTAGGTGTCCCAGACTCATACAGACCAATCCTTCCCAAAGAAACCAAAACTTAATGTGCAAGTATCATGGCACGCTCGGTCATAGGGTCGAAGATTGCAGGCAATTAAGGGAGGAGGTATCCCGTCTATTCAACAAGGGCCATCTTCGAGAAATCCTCAGCGACCGAGCAAAAAATCATTTCAGGGAAAGGGACGCCAATAGGAAGAATGAACAAGAAGAACCACAACATGTCATTCATATGATCGTTGGTGGGGTCATCGTTCCATAGGGACCCATATTCAAACGCACTAAGGTGTCAATAGAGAGGAACAAGCCCGAGACTATGTGCCCAAAGGCACCTTGTCATTCAATGAAAAAGAAGCAGAAGGCATTTCTCAGCCCCACAACGACGCTCTGGTAATTTATATCTTATTAAATAAAGTTCAAGTTAATCGCGTTTTGGTGGATCTAGGTAGCTCGACAAACATCATTGGATCAAGGGTCGTGGAAAAACTCGACCTACAAGATCAAATCGTACCTGCATCTCGAGTCTTAAACAACTTCAATATGGCTAGTGACTAAAAGAGAGATTATCTTACCGGTGAACGTGGATGGAACCGTTCAAGATACCAAATTCCACGTCATCGAAGGCGACATGAGATATAATGCGCTACTCGGAAGGCTTTGGATCCACAACATGAGGGCAGTACCCTCGACCCTCCACCAAATGATGAAGTTCCAGCGATGGATGGTGTAAAAACAGTATACGGGGAACAGCATGCCGCAAAGGAAATGTTTGCGATTGAGGAGGTAACACCGATCTCGACACCATCATCCTCGAAAAAGGTCGATCACCAAAGGTAAACAGGAAACCAAATAGCAATCACCGCACCCAACCTCGACCAAGTCGGAGAAATAAGTAATAGGAGAAGAAGAAGAAGAAGAAGAGGAGGAGGACTTCCTGACCCCTCGAACCTTTGTTGTTCCCAAAGATTCGGATGCTACCAAATCAATGGTCGAAGATCTGGATCGGGTTATACCGATCGAGTACCTGCCTGAGCGAAAGGTATACCTAGGAACAGGGTTAACCCTCGAACTCAGGAAAAAACTTATTCAATTTCTTATTGATAACATAGATTGTTTTGCATGGTCTCATTTAGACATGACAGGGATCCCACAAGAGATAACGACGCATCGATTAAGCCTGGACTCTAAGTTCAGACCGGTGAAGCAAAAGAGAAGACCCCAGTCTGAGGTAAAGCACGCCTTCATAAAGGACAAGATAACTATACTTCTCAATATAGGATCCATTCGGGAGGTAAGATACCCCGAATGGTTAGCCAATGTAGTCGCAATCCCTAAAAAAGGGAACAAACTTGGAATGTGTGTAAACTATAAGGACTTCAACAAAGCGTGTCCCAAAGATTCTTTTCCGCTTCCCAACATCGATCACATGATCGATGCCACTACCGGCCTTGAGATCCTTACTTTTCTCGATACCTATTTCGGGTACAAGCAAATCCAAATGGACCCGGAAGACCAAGAAAAGACCTCTTTTATCACCAAGTATGGAACATATTGTTATAATGTAATGCCCTTCGGGCAAAAAAATGCAGGAGCTACTTACCAACGCCTAGTAAACAAAATGTTCGAAGAACAAATAGGTAAGTCAATGGAAGTTTATATCGATGACATGCTAGTTAAGTCCCTGCGTGCATATGACTATTTGGCTCATTTTCTGGAGACGTCAATATCTTAAGGAAATATAACATGAAGCTCAACCCCGATAAATGTGTTTTCGGGGTTGGTTCGAGCAAATTCCTTGTCTTCATGGTATCGAACTAGGGGATCAAGATCGAACCTTATAAGATCAAGGCCATCGAATACATCACCATCTTGGATAGTGTAAAGGTCGTGCAAAGGTTGACTGGACGGATAGCTGCCTTGGGCCGATTCATCTTGAGGTCATCAGATTGAAGCCACAGTTTTTTCTCTCTACTCAAAGAGAAGAACAATTTCGCCTGGACTCCGGAGTGTCAACATACATTGGAAAAATTGAAGTTATACCTATCAATTCTACCACTGCTTCACACTCCGAAGGCAGATGAGAAACTTTACTTATACTTGGAAGTATCCGAAATCGCGGTAAGTGGTGTCCTAGTTAGAGAAGAGCAAGGTACGCAGTTTCCTTTTTATTATGTAAGTCGAACCTTAGGAGAAGCAGAAACTAGGTATCCACACTTGAAGAAACTGGAACTTGCACTGATAAGAGCCTCTAGAAATTTAAAGTCATATTTTCAGTGTCACCCATATTTGTGTTAACCACTTACCCACTCTGTAATATTTTACACAAGCCCGAACTATCGGGCCGATTGGCCAAATGGACCGTCGAACTCAGTGGGTACGATATCGAATATCAACCCCGAACGGCCATCAAGTCTCAAATTTTAGCGGACTTTGTGGTTAGTTTCACGCCAATCCTCGTACCTGAAACCGAAAAGGAACTTTTATTAAAATCAGGTACATCATCGGCGGTGTGGACCCTTTTCACAGAAGGTGCTTCGAATGTGAAGGGGTCCGGGATATTCATCATTTTGAAGTCGCCCACAGGAAGCATTATTAGGCAATCCATCAAACTTCTAAATTGACTAACAACAAGGCCGAGTATGAGGCCATGATTGCATGTCTCGAGCTAGCTAAAAGCTTGGGAGCAGAAGTCATTGAAGCTAAGTGCGACTCTTTACTGGTGGTGAACCAGGTGAACAAAACATTCGAAGTTCGAGAGGATAGAATGCAAATGTATTTGGACAAATTGCAGGTAACTTTGCACCGTTTCAAGGAATGGACTCTACAACATGTACCTCAAGAAAAAAACAGTAATGTCGATGCCCTTGCGAATTTGGGATCATCGGTCGAGGAAGATGTAATCAGCTCGGGGACTGTCGTTCAACTCTCGAGATCCATAATCGAGGAGGGAAATTCCGAGATAAATTATATGAGCTTAACCTGGGACTGGAGGAATAAACACATCGAGTACTTGAAGAATGGAAAGCTCCCATCGGACTCTAAAGAATCAAGGGCCCTACGAACTAAAGCTGCTCGTTTCACATTAGCCGAAGACGGCACATTATACAGAAGGACATTCGATGGACCCTTGTCAGTGAGTTTAGGACCAGGATACACCGATTATCTTCTACGAGAGGTCCATGAAGTCACTTGCGGGAACTATTCTGGCGCCGAATCACTAATTCACAAAGTCATTAGAGTAGGATACTACTGGGATAGCATGGAAAAAGACTCTAAGGAGTTTGTTCGAAAATGCAATAAATGTCAAAAGTTTGCACCGATGATCCACCAGCCCGGAGAACTTCACTCGATCCTATCCCCATGGCCATTCATGAAATGGGGGATGGACATCGCCAGCCCTCTACCATCGACTTCGGGTAAAGCTAAGTTCATTTTGTTTATGACTGACTATTTCTCTAAATGGGTTGAAGCACAGGCTTTCGAGAAAGTCAAAGAGAAAGAGGTTATAGATTTCATCTGGGATCACATCGCATGTCGATTTGGGATACCCGCTGACATAGTATGCGACAACGGTAAATAATTTGTCGGCAGCAAGTAGCAAAATTCCTCGAAGATCATAAAATAAAAAGGATATTGTCAACACCATATCACCCTAGTGGGAACAAACATGCCGAATTGACGAACAAGACTATCATCGAAAACCTAAAGAAAAGGTTGAATGAAGCTAAAGGGAAATGGAGAGAAATTCTACCCGAAGTTCTTTGGGCATATCGAACAACATCGAAGTCCAACATAGGAGCGACTCCGTTTTCCTTAGTATATGGCTCCGAAGACTTATTCCAGTCAAAGTCAGAGAACCCAGTGTCAGGTTTCGACATACAATAGAAGAGTGGAACCACGAGGCTATGAATACTAGCCTCGAATTATTAGATGAAAAATGAGAAGCTTCACTCGTTCGAATGGCTGCACAAAAGCAAATCGAAAGGTACTACATAGAAGAACCAACATTCGCCATTTCAAAGTCGGGGACTTAGTCCTAAAGAAAGTTACCATCAACACTCGAGACCCTAATGAAGGGAAGCTCGGCCCGAATTGGGAAGGACCCTACCAAGTCCTCGATATAATCGGAAAAAGGGTCTTATAAACTTGGAACGATGGGCGGCGAACCACTGCCAAACAACTGGAACATATCGCTTCTCAAACGATATTATTGTTAAGTTATGACTTTCTCCATTATTTCATTTATATATATATTCGACGCTTACTCATTGTAGGAGTTCGAACAAAGACATCGAGACCTCGGGTTTTAAAGTACGCGTTGCACTCTTTTTCCCTTAGATCGATTTTTATCCCAAATGGGCTTTTTCGCCAAGGTTTTTAACGAGGCAACAATTATGTGCTACCTGAGGACAATTCAACAATATCCAAGGCTTCTTTGCAATCAACCTCGAATACTGGGGGACATTACCCTCGGATGTCATATGTTCGAGAAAAGTACCTCGTGTAAAAGGGCCTCGATGTGGAACCTTTGTAATAGGCCAAACGGTCGAATAAACCGTGTCCATATAGATTAGTTGAGTCCCGATGGCAAAACATGTACGCATGTATAAATTATTCAAAGAAGCATTATTTCTTTATCAAACATCTCGTGTCTCGAAGAAAATTCTCTACTATGGAAATTTTGTACTTATGATTTTCTGAGAAATCTCGCACTTATGATTTTTTGAGAAATAGCTCAAGAGACAAGTGAAAATATACCTCGAATATTCGAGGACTGCCATTGATGATAGGCATATTCAAGTTATCTAAACTCAAAGTCACAAGACCTCAAAGAGGCACCCCTCGATATATAGGCCAAGGCCACTATTCTCAAGGACTAACATTTCGAACAAGTTGGAAATGTTATCGGGAAATAAGACCAAGAGGAATACCTAAAGGCTACGGCCAAATTAAAGGCTACGGCCAAAATAACGCGGCTCGGAGACGTCCGAATTCCGCAATAAACAATAGGCCTTCAAATTCTTTAAAAAACCGGTTACAAAAGGCTACCCTCGGCAAATAATCAAAAGAGTCTTCTGCTGGTCCCAAACGCACACGCAAGTATACGTGGTCATACAAGTAATATAATGATAAATCGAGTGTCGAACCCACGGAGATTTGTGTAAACTACTTACTAAATCAGTATAATTGTTATTCAATCAAGCCAAAATAAAAATCCAGGAATGTAACTATATTATACTACGATTCTAAGAAATAACTAATTATCAAGTAACGAGTTGATTGTTGTGTATTTAATAGAGACAAATATTCCATGGCACCACTCGTATTTCATTCTAATTAACTCTCCCTTTCATATAATTCACTCATGGTTGCTAATTAATCGATAATTTCTCTCATAGCCTTCTCCCGAAGCACTACTCGCCTATTCTCAATAGATTAACGCCTATATTCCTATAAAATTAATCTATTAGAATGCACTAAGATTACGATATTAAATTAATCATGGTGACTAGGTATATTCCTATCCTAACCACAAATCCGCTCCCCTGAAGGGTTAAGATCACACTCTCTTCAATTCTTCTCTAATCTATACACGGCTTTCCCAAGCATAACATAGATAGTATATATAACCTAATTGTTGGCCAGACAATTAAGCAATTAAACACAGAATTGAAGAAACAACCATATATTGAGTGAACTATAATCAAGGTTAAGCTAATGTCGAACAACAATATCCATGGCTAAATCACAACCCCAGAACAATGGGTGTTTAGCCACTCATGCTAAAATCAAACAATTGCATAAGTGTTGAATTGATTGTAAATACTATAAAAAGATGAAGAAACTGAGAATTCTCTGCTTCCTAATGATCCCGTGTGTGTTTTTCCTCCAAAGTGGCGTCCAACCCCTCAAAAATAAGCCTACTTGCTTTTATACGTGTTGGATAGGTTTAGGGCCGAAATAACCGTGTCCCGGGCAAAATAGGAAAAATTATCGTCGCCGGCGCCCTGGGTAGCGCCGGGAACCCACCAGGGCGCTTCCCAAAATTATGTTTCTGCCTCCAGCGCCACAGGTGGCGCCCACCCCTGCCTGTGGCATCCAAAATCGTTGTTTTCTCGGTTTTTGCATTTTGGCTCTAATTTCGCGTGTTTCACTCCCAATTGATCCCGAATCATTCCTAAACATAAAAACACTTCAAATTAATATAAATCATCACATTTAACATCTAAAACTCACGAAACAAAAGTAAAATATGAGGCGATATACATAGAAATATATACACTTTAAGATAAACATCAACACCCCACACTTAGACTCTTGTTCGTCCTCAAGCAATGGGACAATCTACTACCCTTCAACACGTACAAATTTCATTATCAAGGAGTATTTTACTTTTCAATCACACACCTTACCCCTTGACTATGATCGATACCGGCAATCAAGTATGAACATACAAAATTTTCACATTCTTCCCCTTCTTTAAACATGCCCAAGTATAACTACTCTAGAAATCATACCAACAACCTAATTGCAACCACCCAAACTCAAGAGTCAACTTGAAATCACTAAGTCCTCTAAATTCACGCACCTACCCAACAAGAAAGTTTACAACATTACCAATCGTTCATGAGATCATGTGCCCTCCGCAACAAATAAAAGAGTGAATATAACTAGTCCCCACATTCAAATATGCTTTTTGAATATAATTTAAGGACATCACACAATCGAACACAATTCCACTCACTCTCGCAAAGAATTCATATGCATATCGTGGTCATACCATAAGCCTTCCCTTAGTGTAGATCTCTACTAATTTAAGTTATCCAAATCTAGGATCAATTAGGACTTTTAAGATTGTAATGTAGGCTAAGGGACGGGTAGGATATATTTAGGAATAGTGACTAACCCTCCTAAGAACTTTGATACACTACCTTCACAAATCAGCACATATTCTTCTCAACAAGTTCCCTTGCCACAATTCATATTCAACATATCCCTTTTTCAATTAAGCACTTCTATATTTTCACTAGCACAAATTAATAAAAATTGGAGGTGTGTATCTTTTTATACATACTTTTACTATCATTTTTTTCTCTTTCTTTCCTACACATACTCCATACATGAAGATTCAATGGCTAGTGACTTTTGAATACAATTTTAGTGCACCAACGGGCCTTTCCATGGCTCCACTCTAAATCTACTCCCTAATATCTCACCTTACTTCTTTTAGCGATTAAGTGCTTTAGGAGGTAAAGGTGCAAAAATCTCAATTTAAGAACAAAATAGGGGTACGGCTTGTAATGTGGGTGCCAAAAAAAAGGTCAAAAGGCTCAAAGGGGATAGAAATGGAAAATTTAATTCTTATATGACAAGAACATACATGATCAAACAAGAAAAATGCCTACGTCATCTCCTAGACTAGCATAACCTACAATTTCACTTCGATTGACACATGTGGCAAGTTCTAGACTACACAGGATAGCATAGAAAATCACTAAACCTCACTCACACATTGCAGATGACTCAATCACAATGGTTTTGTTCAACTCTCAAGTCAAGCGAGCACACATAATTGAGAGAATTAAGCAATATCACACTATGTTGCATACAAGTCAAGGAACTAAGCTAAGGCGTCACACAATAGGCTATTTATTTTTACTCAGGCATCATAAGTTAAACCAAATACAAGGGAAATCAGAATGTATGTCATAACCTAATATGTCGGCACCAAACATGTCAATAGGTATCTCTAAGTTACTCAATTTCTTCCTAACTACTCTAAGAAAAAAAATAATTTTAAGTGCCCGGTTCAAGTTACATCCTTGGAAAAGAACCAGTGCCTAAAGAAAAACCAAGGGATACTACCTAACTATCCTAAAAAAAATAAAAAAATCTTTTTGGCGTCTTGTTTTTTAATCGGACTTTATCCTTCAAGAAAATTGTCCAACAAATCCATCGTCGGGAAAAATCTAAGCTTTTTCTATTTTTTTATTTTTCTTTTCGTTTCTTAACTAAAAAAAATAATAATAATAATTTTATAAAATTACACTTCACTTCAGAAAGTAGTTCCCCCATCCCGCACTTATGTTATGCATAGTCCTCGATGCATGATCACAAAGAAAAACATTAAAACAAGGGTGAGAAATACTCCCTGGGACCCTCCCGGGCCTAGCTCGGACATGATTCTCAATCTTTAGATCCGGGATGACCCCACACTTAAGCTCAAACATGCCCCTCAGCTTCAACTTTGGGTACTCAGACTTCCCATATTCTGCAAAATAAAAACAACACAAAACTCGACACTTAAAAAAATAATAATAAAAGATATACAGGATGGGTTGCCTCCCAACAAGCGCCTTATTTATAGTCGTGGCACGACTCTACTACTCTGCTCAGGCTGGGCGCTTTCTCTTCTTCTTTCTCCCATGAAGCCTAGCCTTTTTGCATGCTCTTAACAGGTCTCCTTTTTCATCTCTGGCTCTTTTCTCAATTATCTTTACACCCTCAGCTTGCAACACCACCTCCTCTGGATCATTGCCATTCACATAAGGACTCTGCTCTATCCCCTTCACCTCGACCACAGTAATCATGCACAGGTCCTCATAATGCTTTGAGAGTTTAAGTGTCTTGTACACATTAAAAGTGACCTCCTCATCGTCAACTCTCATTTTAACTTCCCTGCCCTCACATCATAATTTCTCCACCAGTAGCTAAGAATGGCCGCCCTAAAATAATAGGCACTTCCTCATCTGCCTCGTAATCAAGAACAATAAAATCAGTGTGGAGAATAAATTTTCCCACTCGAAATAACACATCCTCAATAATTCCTTCTAGCATAACTAGTGACCTATCTGCTAACTGTAAAGTGATTGTGGTAGGTCTAAGCACCCCCAATTCGAGTTTCTTGAACAAAGAAGAGGGCATCAAATTTATACTAGCCCCTAAATCACACAGGGCTCTACCAACTTCTTTTTTTCCAAGAGACAAAAGGAATTGTGAAACTCCCAGGATCCTTCAACTTAGGAGGAAGTTTATTCTGAACCATGGCACTGCACTCTTCAGTAAGTGCAACTGTTTCGAGCTCTGCATGTCTTTGTTTGTTTTCCACAATATCTCTGAGATACCTTGCATACTTAGGCACTTCTTACAAAATTTCCACCAAAGGCAAATTCACACTCAGTTGGCTCAACATATCTAGGAATCTCTTGTACTTAGCATCATCTTTTTGCCTCTGCAGTCTTTGTGGAAATGGAGGTGGTGGACTTGTTCCAATTACTGGCTCGGGTCCTTTACTATCTTTCTCATTCCCCTCAACTGGCTTGGGAACTAATTCTCCTTCAGGATGAGATGTATTCTTCTTTGTCTTTGGAGCTTCTTCTAGTATTCTTCCATTTCTCAAAGTAGTTGCATTGACTTGATCCTTAGGATTAGGCTCAGTATCACTAGGAAGAGCTCCTACTGGTCTGGTATTTTGGGCACTAGCAAGTTGTCCCATTTGGCGTTCCAAGTTTCTCAAGGCTAGCTGATTGTTCAGCCTCAGGTGGTCTGTATTGTTGTTGAGGTGCTTGAGGCCTGTATTGATTCTAAGTGCCTTGATTTCCACCCCAAGAGAATTTTGGGTGGTTTCTCCAGTTGGGATTATAAGTGTTCCCATATTGATTTGCTTGACCCTATTCGCATTACCCACAAAGCAGACAGACTTTGGATTGGCTGGGCACAAATCATTCGGGTGACCTTCTCCACATACTTCACAAAATACTTGAACCTGTTGTACTGGTTGGACCTGTTGCAGTGGTTGAGACTGTTGCTTGTTAATGATCAGGGCTATCTGATTGACTTGGTTAGTCAATGTAGAGATCTGAGTTGATAATGCTGAGACAACATCTAGTTCAAGAACCCCTGGTGACTTTTGAACCACATTCCTTCCCATCTCACCTTGTCAGTCTTGATTGCATTTGGAGAATTTATTCAATAATAATTTCATCATAATTCTTTTCCAATACCTGACCTCCAGCTGCTGCATCTACCATAATTTTTGTTTGGGGATGGAGCCCCTCAATGAAAGTGTGAACTAACACTTCGTTTGTCTGATTGTGATGAGGACAGTCTCTGAGTATCCCCTTGAACCTTTCCCATGCTGAATATAAAGATTCGCCTGCTTTCTGTTTAAAGGAGACTATCTCACTTCTGATCTTTGCAGTCTTGCCTGAAGGGAAGAACCTTGCCAGAAATTTTCTTGCCAATTCATTCCATGATGTAAAGGAATTAGTTGGTTCTGCCTTTAGCCATCGCTTTGCTTCGCCCAAAATCGAGAATGGGAAAAGTGTGAGCCTCACATAATCTGGCGTGACCCCGGTAGTGATATAAGTATCACCAATCTCCAAGAAGTTCAGAACGTGTTGTTGTGGATCCTAGTGTGGAAGACCCATAAACTTCCCGTTTGCATGAAGTAGCTGGATCATGCTCTGTTTCAGCTCAAAGTGCCCAGTGATTCTGGGGTTCACGATGTTGGAGGTAACATTAGCAATATTGGGCATTGCTACCTCCTGAACAACCATGTGTTGTTCCTCTTCCATGTTCACAGGAAACTGAACGAGTTCCTGAATATTGTTTGTATCCCTTGCTTCCCTCAACCTTCTGTGAAATGTTCTCTCAGGTTCGGGGTAAAAGCCATCGAGTATGTCCTGGATTTTGACCCTACACATTCAATCAAAGTTCCTGAGATTAGAGTAACAATCAAGTAACGTTAGACTGGACAACAATATCCATGGCTCCAAAAACTTGTTGGTCCCAAACGCACACACAAGTATACGTGGTCGTACAAGTAATATAATGATAAATCGAGTGTCGGACCCACAGATACTTGTGTAAACTACTTAATATATCACTATAATTGTTATTCAATCAAGCCAAAATAAAAATCCAGGAATGTAACTATATTATACTACGATTCTAAGAAATAACTAATTATCAAGTAACGAGTTGATTGTTGTGTATTCAATAGAGACAAATATTCCAGGGTTGTGATCGATTCACCATTCGTATTGTGTTCTAATTAACTCTCCCTTTCATATAATTCACTCATGGTTGCTAATTAATCGATAATTGCTCTCATAGCCTTCTCCCGAAGCACTACTCGCTTATTCTCAATAGATTAACGCCTATATTCCTATGAAATTAATCTATTAGAACGCACTAAGATTACGAAATTAAATTAAGAACGGTGTCTAGGTATATTCCTATCCTAACCTCAAATCCGCTCCCCTGAAGGGTTAAGATCGTGCTCTCTTTAATTCTTCTCTAATCTATACACGGCTTTCCCAAGCATAACATAGATAGTATATAGAACCTAACTGTTGGCCAGACAATTAAGCAATTAAACACAGAATTGAAGAAACAACCATATATTGAGTGAACTATAATAAAGGTTATCTAATGTCGAACAATAATATCCATGGCTAAATCACAACCCCAGAACAATAGGTGTTTAGCCATTTATGCTAAAATCAAACAATTGCATAAGTGTTGAATTAATTGTAAATACTAGATAAAGATGAAGAAACTGAGAATTCTCCGCTTCCTACTAATCCCGTGTGTTTTTTCCCTCCAAAGTGGCGTCCAACCCCTCAAAAATAAGCTTAGACTTGCTTTTATACGTGTTGGGTAGGTTTAGGGCCGAAATAACCGTGTCCCGGGCTAAATAGGAAAAATTCTCGTCACCGGCGCCCTGGGTAGCGCTGGGCGCCCACCAAGGCGCTGCCCAAAATTATATTTCTGCCTTCAGCGCCACAGGTGGCGCCCAATGCTGCCTGTGGCGCCCAAAATCGCCGTTTTCCCGGTGTTTGCGTTTTGGCTCTAATTTCGCGTGTTTCGCCCCTGATTTATCCCGAGTCATTCCTAAACATAAAAACACTTAAAATTAATATAAATCATCACATTTAACATCTAAAACTCACAAAACAAAAGTAAAATATGAGGCGGTATACATAGAAATATATACACTTTAAGCTAAACATCAGCTTCGATAAAATCAGCCCTCAAAAACCAAAAAGGCTTCGGTAATATCAGCCCTCGAAAAACCTTAAGAGGTATCAAGCTATCTTAACACAAATGTGCTAAGATACAAAAATCAAAGGGGTTTCAATCGACATCGGACGCTCAAAAAACCCAATGAGTAAAAAATACATGCTAAGGCATAAAGAAATTTTTACTAAGTCTTTAAGCCGAAAGGGGAAATAATAGCCATATTTTAGAGGACATATCAGCCCAATCTATAGATACTAAGGGCCAATATATTGAGAGTTCGAGACCTTGTTCTTACTCAATTCGGACCTAAGGATTCCACTATTCCGAGCTCGAACAAAGTCGACTTGAATATTGCTCAAAGATTCATCATAAAACCTTAAGGGGTATGTTACTGTAAAGTTCGAAACTTTCTCATTACTTGATAAAAAAACCTAAGGGTTTGTTTTATTCTAAGGTCAAAATTTACTCTAACTTAATTATAAAAATAATGCAGTTATGGCTTCAATCAAGCCATCTAAGATAAAATCTCAAACATATTACTGAGCTCGGGGACTTATCCTCGCTTAACTGAAAAACCTAAGGGTTTGTTCTACTCTGAGTTCGAGCTAACGCTCACTCTATTAGTAAAGTTACAACAACAAAAAATTTCACAAGGCAAAAGCATAGAACATATTTGAACATAAAAACTATGAAAGCATTCAAAAAGAAGTTTTCTTTTATATATTGAAGGATATGTACAAGAGACCGATCAAGGTCCTACAAAAAGAAAAGAAAAAAGAAACTAAGTCCTAACTATGGTCGGGGCTGACCTCACCTTCGGGGGCAGCTTCTCCGGGAGAATCTTCTCCTTCAGGCCCTCGTCGGATCCGCCTCAGCTGCCTTCTTCATTATCGTCTTCATCATCGGAGGAGGCAAGCTGCCTGGCTTCGGCTTTGAGCACCTTGGCTTCCGCAGCCAGGCGGTCTATATCTCCTTCCACCGATCGCAATCGGCCCTGACCTGGTCGAATTCTCCCCGAAGCAGCTCAATCCTTTCGACCTTTTGCTGCAGCTGAGATAGTGAAGTATTAACCTCTACAGTTGGGGAGAGTCCGTACTTTTTCAAAATGATGGTTACCTGCTTGTCTAGCTCAGCTTCTTCTTCACGAGCCTTGGCCAAAGCCGCTTGAAGGTACCTTATAGTTTCATACTTTTGGTCACAAAGAAGCTTCAAGGCGTTCCTCTCCTCCGAGACTTTCTGAATCTCGGATGCGCACTGGCTAAATTCAACTCGAAACTTGACAGATGCCTAAAGGTGAAGAAACAAGTCATACTTAAAGGAAAAAATAATAAGAAAGAGGAATACAACGTCTAATGCTTACCCGAGATAGGAGACGTTGGGCCTCTTCCAAAAGAATCAAAACATCGTTGATATCAAAGGCATCATCGACCCCAATAAAGCAATCCCGAAAGGGATCACCTACACTAGAGCCTCCGCCAATATCGGGGGTCTTCAACTCCCGAGCCTCCCTTAGTGCCTCCTCAAAAAATGTCTGAAGCAAAGGCAATTGACCTGTTGTCATGGCCCCAGGCAAGTCGCTCGGGGCGCTCTGATCGATCTTCGGGGTTTCAGAATCGGCCCCGTCCAGTGTACTTGCGAATTGTCGAGAGATGATCTCGATTTCAGGAGATTCGGGATCCTCACCCGAACCCTTTTGGAAGTCTCCTCGTCACGAGGCTTGATTTCAGCGGCTGTCGCCGGCTCAAAACGTTTGACAACCTCGACGGCCTTCCTGGACGAGCCATTAATGCCAAGGCACCGTCATCTTCTTCTTCTTCTTCTTCTTCCTCGTTACCCTTCAAGGTTTGGGCTTGGGGTCCTCGGACTGCGAGGCACCTTTCCTTTTCTTGTCTTTCTCCGGCTTCAGAATCGGAGACTTGGCTTCTTCCTCGCCATTCGAGGGCCTCAATATGGCATCCTTGGTCAGACCTGCATGAAAGAAGATTAATGATGAATGAAGTACAAAAGGTGTTTCAAAATATGAGAGAGAAAATGCTTACCGTGGTTCTTTGCCTCCTATCTGCCCTTTGCTAAATAACGCCATGCGCATTCGGCATGAGAGGATGTTGAGGCTAACTTCTGAACCGAATATTCGATGTCGGGCACTGCTTGAGGCATCCAAGGAATGGCTGCATGCCGAAAGAGAATATTAGGAGAAGTTGAAGAGGGCACGAAGAACAAAGTTTAAAAGATCACTTACGGTCGGGGTTCCACTCCTCAGGGAACGACATCCTCTCCTCCGGGATAATGTCACGTGTCTTCACCCTTATGAAGAGGCTCATCCAACCCCGATCATTATCCTCGTAGATGCTCGAGAACAAGGCATTTATTGCCTGGCGTTGGAGCCTGATTAGTCCTTGATAGATTTGAGGCCTGTACAACCGCATGAGGTGATTTAGGGTAAACTCCAGTCCCTCGGCCTTGCAGGAGAAGAACTGCAGCATAATTACTATGCGCAATAGTGAGGGATGGATCTAGCCGAGGGTGACCTGATATCTTTTGCATAAATCAATAATCACCAGGTCGAGGGGACCCAATGTGAAGGGGTAAGTGTAAACACTTAGGAACCCCTCCACATAAGTTGTAATGCTCTTTTCGGGAGCAGGGATTTGCACCACGACCTCGGAAACCCAATTCCAGTCCCTCTTCATGGGTTCGAGATGACTCTTCGTTATCGAGCACATGTACAACGACACATGCTCGCATCGGCCTGGGATGGATGAAGGATTCTCGACCTTGAAATCGGATTTCAAAGTGTACGGGTCAGGGACGTACTCATGAGGAGCCGGCTCCACCGATGCTTTGTCACTGGCGGCCGGGAAGAAGAGGAGGAAGCTTTTTCCTTTTGCGTACGGTTTTTGAGGTTTTAGCCATTGATGTAAGTAAAAAAGGGCGAAGGAAGGTGAAAAACTGGTGGTTACGGTGCTAACAAGGGTGGCTCAATAGGCGGCGATAGAGAGGAGATGAAGAGACTTGGAAGATTTAGAAGTTTAATTATAGCAAAGTAAAGTTTGATTCACCAAAGGAGCGTGTATTTATGGACTCACGGCGACTGTTCGGTGGCGCTAGTGGCCGACCGCTAACTGACAAGCATTAATGATTTGGGGAACTGAACCGACGGGATGTTTCGGTCATATCTGTCACTTACGTCACGAGGACAACGTCATGATCGAGGTTCCAGAAAATCGAGACTCAAACCGTTTCCTATCATTTTACTCTAAGAAATGCGGGACTATCTGTATACGGTCGAAATCGGGTGCACCCGATTTTGTAGGCATAGGAGCTGCCTCGAAGGTAAGCTCGTAATGGGCCAAGCCCGAGTTCGAAGATGGGATATTTGGCATGGAAATCAAGATGTTTGTTGGAGATCGAAATCGGGCATGACTAGCTTCGAGTGAAGTGTGATAACGGAACAACGAGATATTAGCAACCGACTGAAGGTCTCGGCGGATATCCCGAAACAGATCAAATCAAGTGGTTATTGACGCCAATCGTGGCATTTATTTCCGTTATTAGAATTGTACCTTATTTAGAATTCCTCTATTATATAAAGAGGGATCCCATTCGTTTATAAAAAGATTATTACCATTCACTGATAAAAAAATATATACAATGCTCTATTTCTCTTATTGTTCATTATTGTTCACTATTGTTCTTCACTGTTCTTATTATCGAACCTCGAGACCATCTCGAATCGAGGCCGAACGCACTACTAGTACACTGGTTTGATTTATTTTATTGTTCAAATTTATTCATTTAGTTCATTGTTTATCAATTGGTATTGAATTAGATCACGTATCCTTAAAACCGTAATATAAATTTAATTATTACTCGAATTTTAGGGTAAACATGTACCTTATATAAGGAGCCACACTAGTTGAATTTATATTACGGTTTTAAGGATACGTGATCTTATATAAGGAGCCACACTAGTTGAAATTCAACTGTTTAACACAATGCGTCCAGTAACGCATCTTGCAATAAATCATAAATCATCCTGTGGCTTTTCACCAACAGCTCTTACCTTCAAACTCCTCACTGGCAGGATTTCACATTAATGTTTGCCACCCCACCATTCCCTCTAAATTCTAATACCTGCATGCTAATAAGATATATGGATTTAAGTAATATATTTCTTTAAGCTATCAATGAATTTTATATGTGTATGTAGTTTAGTTATCATTTTTACGAGATTATCAATTAATGCTTTCAAGAGATTTACTGATAATAACTTGATCTGTGACCTAGTTGTGTAAATATTTTTACAGCTTAGTACGTAGAAATTAAACTCATAAGATATATGTTAAAGTTCCAACTCAACAGGTCTCGGCTCCTTTTGGAATCTACCCCCAAATTCTCATCCATTTATTGCCAAAGCACCAACATCATGCATTTTCACTGAATCTCGATTATAATTGGAGGATTACTTATTTTTAGTTTAGTGAAATGAAATTATTTTCTATATGGGCTTAGTTTTCAACATGGATCGAATAATAATAATTTTTCTTTATACCAATATGTTCTTCTTGCTGAAGCTTCCCTACAAGGTATTATTTACTGAAAAATCCTCTAATATACTGTAGCTTCCTGGAAATTCAGAAAACTAATTAGCCTGATCAATAGTGAACTTTCTGGGCTTATTGAGTCACAAGTATAAATTTATAATATCCTCCTTATATAGCAAAAATAGTTACTCTTAAAACAGCTTAGTTACTTTTTAAAATTCTCATACGTTTACTGCGATGTACAAACTTCACAATGTGTGTGTCAAATAACGCAAAATGAGAGATCAGTGAAATATATAGCTTTTTTACTTTATTTTTCTGTCAAGTGAAAATAAACTTTGAAAAGAAATTTACAGAGTGCCTTCCAAAGATCTGAATTAAAAGGACACAAAGAAGTTACTAATTTAACACATAAGAAAATAGTATAAGGTGTTATCAACTGCAATTTGCCCCTAATATTTGTAGCCAGAAACAAAGAGACTCTCAGAAGCAGCTCCAGTGGCACTTCCACCAGTGTACTTTCCAAGAGTGGCATCTGAGTTAGCCTTGCACCTTGCCAAAAATGCCTCTTGCGCTTTGGCAACATTTTCCTGTTTTCCAGCCCAAGTCTTAAGGGTACTTTGCTGCAGAGCTCGACCAAAGGAAAATGACAGTGTCCAGGGCTTCAACACTTCCAATTTGTTCATTGCATTTAGATTCACTGTTGCCTCTTCCTCACTCTGTCCTCCTGACAAGAACACTATCCCTGGCACTGCTGGTGGCACGGTCCGACGCAGCGCTGTAACTGTGTATTCTGCTATTACCTCTGCTGCAACCTAAGACAAATAACAAGGGTATATTACACTGTCCAAATGTTTGGAGTGATTGTACATATGGTCGTACAACTTTAGTAACTCAACTACGTCTATATCTCATAGAAAATGAAAATGCTGAAAGATGTTAAATCTGTTTTTGAAAAGCGCAAGCAGCCTGTTACATCCGTAATACATTGTAAGCATAGTCATGTCATCAGCTCATTTTACATGATATGCAAATGATACCATTTAAACACAAAAAAAGAAGAAGAAAAATTCCGACATTAATGCAAGCTAGCTAGCACAGTAGAAATGCTTACCTTTGGGCTATTAGAGCCAGGGGTGACCATGTTGGGCTTCAAGAGAGTTCCTTCAAGAAGAACATGGTGGTCATTGAGAGCCTTGTAAACAGCTGCAAGAACAGTTTCAGTAGCAGCAGCACATTTCTTGATGTCATGGTCTCCATCAGTGAGGATCTCTGGCTCAACAATTGGCACAAGTCCATTCTCTTGGCAAATGATAGCATAACGAGCTAGTCCCTGAGCATTCTGCTGGATGGACAACTCAGATGGCTCGGTGGGTCCAATTTTCAGCACAGCTCTCCACTTGGCAAACCGAGCACCTTGTTGAGACATCATATAATTACATAATTAAAGTTGATATCAGAGCAGGCAAGAGGTCTCAACAAATAGTTCTGCGTGTTTGGCCCATGAAAAAGGAATCAGGCAACACTCGTGAGTCATGAGGGGTGTATTGAGACGTAGTATAATAAAAAGTGTGGTTTTTGTAATAGCTTAAACTTTAAAACGAGATGATTACACAATTCAACACATACCTGCTTTGTAGTATTGTGCGCAACGTGCACCCAAAGAGTCCAAACCTTGAGTAGTAGTCTCACCATTGGTTCCTGCTAATTCCACTGTGCCCTTGTCCACCTTTATGCCAGGAACAACATTATTTTCTTGGAGAACTTCGACAAAAGGCTTCCCATCAGAAGTGTTTTGGTAAAGGGTTTCCTCAAAGAGGATGACACCAGAGAGGTGAGTGAGAGCATTTGGAGAAGTGAAGAGGAGTTCACGAAGAGCTTGACGATTTGACTCAATGTTCTCAACGTCAATGCTAGCTAAACGCTTTCCAATTGTGCCCGTACTTTCATCAGCTGCCAAAATACCCTTCCCTGGTGTTGCTATGTACTTGGCGTTCTTGATAAGTTCCTCTGCATCGTAACTAATGTATGAGATCAACTATTGTTGGAAAAAGTAGCACACGGAAATGATATTCACGATAATTGATAGGAAAAAAATCGAACACCAAAATACATCAGAATAAAAAGAAAAACAAGGACGCTTAACATTTTGAGATGGAAATCCCTTCTCAATAAGGAAAAAACAACAGTATAATATTATTACTACAGTAGGAAATATTTACAATTAGTAGTCTAGAGTAAAGTAATCAAGAGATTGCTACAAACTTGAAAGGCAAACTCTCTTTGGAGATGCACTCCTCACTATAACAACTGCTTACCTTCAAATTATTTTTCTCACGCTGCCTGTGACTAGTATCTCACATTTGAGTGAAAGAGCTCCCCTAACTATACAAGTAGATTATCCAAAACACTTTTACGAATTACGTACGCAACCAAAACAGTTGTTGCAGTAGTGTTCGATATCGTGGATTGGGTTTTAAAGTGGACGCCATAAGGAGACAGTACATGAATTTTTGCAACAAAAATATAGCTATATTCTATATATTGGATACCAACCAAACTTGCATGAAATCCTATCTTCTTTAAAGTATAATTACATAGACAATGAAAAACTATACTCCTACATACTAGTACGTACCTTAAAGAACTGTATGGTTTTGCATGCTAGCAAGCTAATATATGTTCTATCGCTAGCTAAATGCTCTCTTATATATAGCTATATATATACACGGCTTAAATTACATTTTTGGCATGGAATGAAAGTAAGAGAGAGTGAGAGGGGGGGTTACCAGCATATTTTCCAACAAAGGCAGACATGGTTGTGGATTAGTAGTGCTAAAAGGATAATAGTTGGATAAAGAAGCCAACTGAAAACGGACGAGAACCCAAAAGCTAGAAACCAATCTATATAGATGACTTGGAGTGGATATTCCTATATGATCCTTTCTCGACACGTGTCAACAGATTAGCCCAGCAAAGATTATCGTCATGGTTTAGAGAAATGAGTGAACATCAATATAATCTCACTGCCAAACGTCGCCTTTCTGGCCCTTCTATCCTTATTGTGAGGCAAATTTTTGTGGGGAAGCTGTGCCTCATCTCCAATACTTTGTTTCTTTCCACACTAAGATACGGATCCTAAAAGACCAACTTTATCCCCCCGAGGGCTCTCGAAACACTGTCATACGTAAGAAGCTGTTTCCTTAGTTTGTATTTTGAAATCATCAATTTTTTGTAACACAAGGAAATCGGAAGAGGTGAGGAAGAAAGGAAATAGTGAAAGGAGAATGCATATAGATGAAGAGTCCACCATCGGCTATTTTCTCGACAAAGAAGCTTGTTCATTAATAATCCTCCATATACTGTAGCCTCTCAAATCCCTCCAGTCAGGGGGGTCGATATACACGTATTCATTTAAAATTTCACGAATTCCTCACTAACAAGTATTTGATATCAAATCCATCTGTAATGTATCTCCTGGTTCAGAGATAGCAAAAGGCGTTGCCATGGGGATTCATACATAAGGCCGCACATTTTGTAAACTTTGTTGTTTGACTCATAAAAAGCTTGCCTTATGAAAAAAAGTACACTTGTTTAGACCAAACCCCGGAAAAATGTTACCTTAAGTCGACTTTGTGATAGATCAGGCCACACTAGGTTTGGTTAATGGCCTAATTTGTGTAGTAGGTCAAGTGTCGATGTGCAAAAATTATTGCGAATCACATTTATAATGCCTGTATAGTAAAAAATGTTCCAAAATGTCCATTACCCGCTACATAGTTGGTTTCATCGTGCTCACCTGACTCTCTTCTTTTTTTAAGATTGTCAAAAAAGAAAGGAAAAAAAGAAAAGAAAAAGGAAAATTGGATTGGAATTGAAAGTACATCTCTCATGTGATTGCTGGGTATGGAGGGGCCACAACTCTTGGTTCAGTCGTCGTCTGTGCCAAAATATCGATCACCGAACTCACCCATCCCAGGAATAACACGAAAGTCATCATTTAAACCAATTTCAATCTCAGATGTCACAATCTTTATTCTTGGGAATCGCTTACAGACCACATGTACTCCTTGGGGTGCCTAGTTAAAAAAATAACAACAGTTATTATTCCACAGTGCAGTTGCTGTAGGGTAGTCCACAAATTGATCACTACAAGAAGCAATTGATGACGAAAGGTGGCTTAGAAAAGATGCAAATCCTAACTGGATAATTCAGTGAACTTACAGAAATGAGATTGAGGAATAAAATGTTGGACTCTGGGACACCTTTCTTTAGAAGTAAAGAAATAGCTTGAACAGCAGAATTCCCTGTTGACAGACACATAATATGTCTTGCTTACACAATCTTTTGTTAAGAAATCATCATAAAATTCTTGATGATGTAGATCAACCATGTTTAATGTGCATGAAGCTCGTGGTCAGTTATCTGATATCCAGTAAAAAGACTAACCTGTTCCGAGGATTGGATCCAACAACAGGACATGTCTTTCTGCAATATCTAGTGGTAGTTTCTCATAGATCAGCTGCATCATTATTAAGGAAATGTCATTATAAATAAATATAAACATAAAAGAGAGCAAAAGCCAACATAATGACTCAGGAGGGAACACTGAAGACTGCTAACCTGCTGACCATTGTCACCTTCTCTGTGGATAAGGATCTTGCCAATCTTGATACCCTTACAACATGCTCGCAAGGCATTCTCCATGCTCTCCCCGCTGTGCATAATTAGAAGAGTTTATTGTTAACAAGCAGAATATAGCAATCCGATCACTTTGGTGAAGGCAGAGAAGCCAAAGAAACACACACTTATTAAACCAGACCACGGGATGATGATTAGGAAATTGTCCTGGACACATTTGACAATACTATGAACCAGTTAATTCGTGATGAATAGCAAGCACCTCCAGTGAATGACAACAATTTGACATTAGGTTTAAGACAAATTTAAACACCATTTAAACTGCAAACCTTTTCTGGGGTATATTTTTGCCACACTTGAAGAAAATGAAACCCCCATTAATATAGACCTTTACGAAGAAGCTAACTCTTAGCATCAGAAATCTTGATCCTGTCAGCGTAACAAGTATTTATCCTAAAAATGCAAAATGAAGCTTCACCATCTTGAATATCTCAAGTTTCCGAGATAAGAGTCTGTCATTTGTTATCTTCAGTCTTAATCACTAATATGATGCAATGATGCGCCATGTGACAGCTTTAAACATATGTATCGGAGTCTTACACATGCATGGACCCTTGCATTTCCTTTTACTAAACAGCCCACAGTTTGGAACAAACGTACACCAAGAGAATAAGCGAACAACACAGCATGATCAACCACACAATCGATTAAACAATGATGATAAAATACATTTGAGAAGGGTTCCCAAAATACATGCACCAACATATGGTAAAAAGCATATCGTACAAAACAAATTATTACTACCAATATCGTACAAAACAAATTATTACTACCATCTAAGAAATAAAAGAAAATGCTTATTACAAATAACAAATTATTACCTTCTAATTACTGAAACACCACATAACCTCTTACAAAAATCAACACCGCTGTATACAGATCCTGCACTCACGAGAAATATATTTAATTAAGAATTTATTTCCGCTCATTGAAGCCGTTCCTCACTCAATTGGATATAGAAAAACATAAAGTCCAAAGGAACAATGTCACACAGACGCCACTCCTAGAGACAATATGATTTTAGTATAGTGCTAAAATCTTGATTCAAGTAATGAAATTTACCACAATGAAGTACCGCAACTAACGAACTACCAAGTGCTGACACAACTAGATGAAGGAAAACGCGTAGATTATTTTTTTTAACCCCTATACGATCGATAATGTTTTATGATTCCTCACATACACAATCCAACAACACTACTAACTCAAAAAAATACGCCATGCTATCAGGTAATATCCCAATAATACAGCAACACTGCCATATCTTGACCAATACAATAAATCAGCCATAATGCACTGACAATATGGCTGACGCTCTTCCGAATACAGATCAAAGATGTATTGCGTCATAATGCCTAGTCTCTTTTAGTTACAATTTAGCCAATATCTTTTATAACAAATATTAAGAACGATTGGCTGAATTGTAAATGAAAGAGACTATCCATTATGAGTCAAATTTCATAATTGTATCCAGAATCCCATCTGTCCTAAAAAGGATAACCATTAAGCCTGATCTTTTGACCTAATGTCAGTAACCCAACTATTTAAACTGGAGTACTCAAAGAAGCTACTTCAGAACCCTATGAACAAGATTTTTAAATACAAGACCATGAATATTTCCCAATCGCAGTAGCAGCTTACCAGTTGGAGTGATCACCTGCTTTTCTGTAAATGGAAGATGGCCCAAACCATGTTCAACGACCTGGTTCAGGTGAAGATGAATCTAGTTGATAAGCTAAAGAAAGATTGACTTTCCCTGATGGGCCGAGAAAGATAGGCTAACCAGTCAAGCAATGAACTGTGCAGCAATGTACTCACCAGTCGAATCAATCTATCAGCATAAAACACAAAATCATGTTTAGTCGTCTGAGCATCCCGTATAAGTGTATGCATGCCACGTATCTGAATGAAAAAAATACCGATCTTTAGGAGCATATAGGAGATGGATCTTGAACAATGAAAAGGCAATTTCAAGATAAATAGAGAAACAAATAAAAACGGTCAAGATAATATCTTAAATTCTGAAGATAAAAGTGGTACCTGGAAAGTTGATTGAATGACATATAAGTTGGGATATATTTTACAGAGATCATGTTGACCAAGTTTTGTCCGAAGATGTTGCACAATCAAATCGATAGCAACATGATTGTCTCCACCTCGGGGAATGATAATGTCAGCATATTTCTTTGTAGGAAGAATGAAGTCATCGAAGGCCGGTTTCACAAACTTAGAATACTGCATCAAGATTAAATCAAATTATTGTGAAAACCAAACACTTAACCATAAAAATTGTGCTAAATTTCAGACAACATTCAATTTCAAAAATGCAATTTAGAAACTTAATGGAAGTTTGAACAGTCAGTTTTGGGAAGGCAATTAAAGTTGAGATGGAAGTTGAACCGTCACTTTAAGAAAAATTAGTTTTTATTGAGCTTATTAGCAAAAAGCAATTTTGGAAACTAATAATGGAAGTTTCAGACGTGACTTGAGAAAGGAAGCAATGAGAAAGAAAGTTAGTCATCAACTCACTGATCTGCATCATAAAAAAATGTTGGAAATTGGAAGAGTAGAAACCTCAAGAAATGCTCTGTCAAAATATCTGTCAAATTGAGTGAAAGATTACCAATTATTTCAAATAAGACTGAAAGTTTTCCTAACCTGATCAAGCACTGTAGCAATATCTCTTCCCTTTTCAGCTGTGTCACGTCTTATTCTCCTTGCAAGACGTACATCAGCATCTGCACTGAAAACTTAAGATGATGAAACCACACTACTAGAAGACCCAACAGGAAGCAATGTCCAAGTAGACATGGAAGGATACAACATATAGAGGTTATATGCTCATATATCAAGAACTAAAGTAGGATATCGATTTTAAGGAGGGCTGAAAACAGTTCTAAGGAAAATATTTTAAAAAATAAACACAACAAACCATAATATTTCAGAAGTTTGAGTGGAAGCACTCCTTGAGAAGAATTTGAGCGAAATTGTGGTTCAGTCTTTCATGATATCTGTTTCAGTGAAGACCTTGACTCTTACATAGGATGGATATTCATGCATTACAGCGTGTTCTAATCACTGGCAGTCCTTTTTCAAGAAATCATATTAGGTTTTTAGGCCAACAAAAGGACTAGCTCCGTATTTTTATATTTATTCTTTATTATTTGGTTTTATTTTATTAGAGGAAACACCATTGAATTTTTTTATCGATAGATGAGAAACATTAGATAGGAAAATATCCATGTAGAAAGAATAATTTATGAGATAAACTGCTAGGACACTGTACTGATCTTTCTCTTGTACATCATGGTCATGAGTCAATAAGACAGCAGAACTCAGGCCATAAGGACAATAAAGAAACATCAAAAGAAAGGAGATGAAAGAACCTGTATCAACAAATATCTTCATATTCATCAGATCTCGGACACGTGGATCATGAAAGATGAGTATGCCTTCCAAAATTATAACATCTGAAGGATTGACCTACCAAGTAATTAAAATAAAGGTGGTGAATTGACACTACAGAAAATTCTTAACAAAAAAAAGCTACAACTCCAAATGCAGAAAATTGCTTGTTTCTCCACTTATGGATCCCCAGCTGTCTATCAAGAAAAGTAAGTGTTTCTTGAGTCATCGGAATGTAATCTCCTTCCATTTTAATTTTTCAGATAGGTATTCAATTGAAGGAAAGAAATAGTCGATAAAGACAAGGGAGGTTAAAAGTTGAGCAAGATATGTGTGGCACATAAATTGATGTATTCTTTAAAAAATTGGATGATGCAGTGAAATGAAACAAAGATAAAATCATGCTATAAATAATTACCCTTCGAAGGGGGAATAGGTCATTTTTGTAACTCTTAAAATCATATTTTGGAATATCTACTGCTTGTCCATGCTTCAATTTCTCCACCACACGCAACAATTGTTCGGTGACAAATGCATCTGAACAATAAGAGAAAGAAGCATGAAACTTACACCAGACATTATCCTATAACGTGTATCTGATATTTAAATAATTCATAGACTAACATATCAATCAATATTAAGAGATTTCGAAGAGTTTATACAGGTGTGAACACTATAAATCAAAATTCAAACACCAGAAATTATCATTCTTTGGTTAAAGAAGGATTTCCAATAAGATTGAGGACGTCTAAGTCATAAGCCTCGAACACATAAACAGACTTCTTTGAAGTCGCAACAAGTCTAGTACAAGAGAGTCCAATTTAAATTGGTGTATACTGTATGGGCAACTACAAGAATGAATTTGAGATTTTTTTTAAAAAAAAGACACATTTAGTGATGCTTTTTCCTATAAATGATATCATTTTCCCATACGAGAAATTACACCAACTCAAAAAATGAACTAGACTAACCAGGATGGTCAAAGTTGTACTCATGAACTTTTGATAGTTCTTCAGGAGTCAAAGTATGATAAAAAGAATCCTGCAAATTCAAACCCGAGTCAGACAAATCAGATAATGAATTTTCGTAGGCCCCACATAAGTTTTCCGCAAACAAAAAAACAGGAATGTGAGTAGTTTCTGAATCCTCTTAAATCGTCTTTTTGACCACAACTTCTGTTACGGAACATCTCAGATGAAGCACAATGGAATTAAAATTAGTGACATCAAAAATCCCTCTTATCGATCATTAAAGGTAGAAGCAAAATGAAATATGATTAAGCTTATGGTTTACATCTATCATAAATTGAAAGGATATTGTAGAAAACCACCAGAAGAAAGTCGAGGTATAGGCGAGCCTAGCTAACCGATCATCTCATCAAGAGGAAAAGCATAGCAGGTGCTATAAACACATTAAATAGTTATACATTTAACAGGAAGATATAAGGGAACAGAGGCCAGCGTTAAAAAGACTGCATTGGAGAAGACTATGATACTATCTATTCATACAAAGGATGAAGTGGCTGTAAACTTACACTTGTTCATCAAAATCACGAAAAGCTTTTTATACCCCTCAGAAAAAACCCACCTGGTTAACTAGTACGACACGCTGATCACGAAGCTGCTCCATAATTAAATCACAAACTGTTGTCTTGCCTGATGCAGCACCTCCAGCAACGCCTGCAGGGGAACATTTTTTATGAGTATGGATTAAGCAAATACATAGCAAGAGTGGAGAAGATTCATAAAGGATAAAAGTTTCAAATTGGAGTCATACAATTAGCATTTACTGCCTTGAATCTGATGGGGAAAAAAATTAGTTGCACAAAAGATTAATTTCGAACATTGTTTGTAGTTACATGAATCGGTTGAAAAGCCAGATAACCAACATTCATAGCAACCATATTCCTGACACACTCGCTGAGAGGCGAATTCATAACTGCTCCATCGAGCAACAATAGCATATTGATGCCTGACAGAACCTGTAAAATTTTCCCAGTCCATTATCAAGCTATCTGTCAATTACAACAACAACAACAAACCCAGTGTAATCCCACAAGTGGAGCCTGGGAGGGTAGTTTTCCTTGATATTTATTCCTGCAATCGACAGATAGGACAGATAGATATCAACCTATCTGTCAATTGCAGGAATAAATACTAAGGAACAAATTCGGATAAGCAAGGTTCAAATTTCGACCTGTACATGCTACAACGATTAAACTAACTCCACTGGGACATAATTCACATTCTGATCAGCAGGGAAAAAGCAGGATTAATCTCAAAATCCATATTGAGTATTTTCTTAACATATACCCAGCATAATCAAAAAAGAATTGGTTTAACGTCATAGGAAAAAGCAGCCAAAATCAAAAGCCAAAGAAAGACTCCAAATGAGTTCTAGACCAAGCCAGATAGCCAACTAAATCATTTCTAAGCAGGCAAAATGGCTTCCTAGCTTTCATGGCCCCTCAAGATTTTAGCCCTTTTCATCTCTTCATTTTGTGCATCCGTGAATAGCTTTACCATGTGTTGAAACATACATATTGAAGCCAACATCCGTCAAAAGAAGTGATGAATTATAAGTGGAACTAATCATTCGTCATGTACACATGACTAAAGCTTGAGTAACTATGGGTTAGTTTATTGAGCTAACACTATCCTTTGATGCAGACATGACGAAAGCTTGAGTAACTATAGTCAATTTCTTGAGCTTACACTATAAGTTGCTCCAGGGATCATCAAAAATAATGATCATGAATATATTCCAAAAATAGGGGTAGAGAACAATAACTAAGTGGTTATTGTGATAAACAGTCCCTTTTTAAAACAAAAAATTGCAACTGTAAATGTGAAGTTTGTTGAGATGATGCTCAGGTGACAAAAAAGAGAGATATCGCTGCCGATACATACCAATGATGAAGGGTTGCTTATGAAAACTATCATCTATAGAGGTAGTTGGTTGCTCAATTTCTGGAGTACGTGGCTGCTCCATATGGAATCCAGAATAATGAACTCCAGATGACGCTTCTATCAAATCTTCAACTGCATTTGAACCCATTTGTTGATTCTGAACTCTGCATTTAAGTATCAACAATCAACGGTGGACTACTAGCTTCTATAAAAGATAAATACCAGTATCATAAAATTGTCATTCATATGGTTAACAATATAGGAGAATATCAGAAAATTTTCCTTCTCTTTCAAACTTAAAGCACGATCGAGATGGTTAGCAAGCCTGATTAGTGGCCCTAGGCTGTTGCCTAGGCATTTTATTTGAGAATGAGATAAAAAGTTAAAAGTGGCAGTAGAATAAATATCACATCTTTATAAAGCTATCTCATCACAACTGTGTTTACTCTAGGTAAAGTTCATTTAACTTTATATTATTATATTCTCTTAAATACCTACAGTATAAGCTGTAACTAAGATTTTCTAATATCTATAGAATAGAACTAGTAGTTAATGCTTCTGTTACACATATATGCCTGAGTCATGCTTCTATGTGAAAGAGAGGGGAAGCTAATAATCAATGAGAGATAAAAGTTTGGCAGATGCATTGGCTTTATAATGAGTTGGTTCGTCTTGGTACCTAGGCAAACACCTTCAAGAGTTATGGCCTTAACGTAAAAATGGATTGGTTTATTTCTGCGAGTGAGCTAATTCTACAGAATAACCCACTCATATCAGCCTACTTTGGTATCTTGTGAGTCATTTGAATATCAAGAACTTAAGTTCATAATTCATGATTCCTTGATATTTGAGTATGCATAAGACAGTACATATAGGAAAATTGCTAAGTTTTGTACTTCATTGCTGGAGCCAAAACTCAAATTGCATATGTCCAGATACAGAAGTATACAATGTTGCCGGTTTAGCTCTTCTGCTAACATCAGCTTCACCAACCTAACTCTATTTAATAAACCGTCACCCCTGCACCATCAGTTTTCTTTTCTTCAACTCAAACCTCAAGGTCAGCAGTCAGCTGATTCGATTTGGTCACTCCACAATCCGGTGAAACAGTCTAGCAATTCAAGTAGTACCAAAGTTCCTAACAAACTTATACATGACAATCTGAATCCAAAATGGATATGCATAAAGATGCAGCAATCCCCTAAGACCCTAGTATATATGATATAGCATGTGATCTGCTACTCTATTGAGTTCATTGATCTTAAGAGTCCAGATGATAGCAAGTTAGCACTAGCAGCACCATCTCCTTGTAAAGTGATACTTATCTCACGCCTAAATAGGTACATGTGGCGTTGCTCTATCCTACTTCAAACTTATAGAAGATCACAGTGAAACTCAGTGCAGCGTCAGCCTCAGCTCACACCAGTGGCGGACCCAAGTGGTGGCTAGCGGGTTCAACTGAATCCGCTTCACCAAAAAATAATATTGTATATATGTATAAATTAAGATTAAAGTTGTGTAAATTTTGTATAAAATTAATTTGAACCCACTTGACAACAATTATTTTACGACTAAAGTTATATACTTCTAAGATTGAACCCGCTTGCACGAAATCCTGGGCCGCCACTGCTCACACATCTGATGATCACAACAAAGAATTGGTAGCATCATGTGACCAAAAAAGTATTAATCACATTCATAATAAAATTTACTAGCAAATAAAAATAGTGTAGAAAAAAAGCCACAGGCAACAGATAAACAATCTATTAATAAGCAAATACGGATTCTACAGCACAAACAGCAAAATCAGTAGAGGTTTCAGAGATCGGAGAGGAAACTTGTAGATTCAAAATCCAACAGAACAATTAACAAACACTCGGAAGAACTGAGAGGCGAGTGAAAGCAAGTGTTTAACGTGAATGCAGGTTTGATTGATGAACTTTTAGATACCTTTTATAGATTGATATTCCAATTTTCGAAGCTTATTTGAGATTGCAAATCAGTTACAGAGAGGAGAGGTAGATACAATGAACAGTGGTGTCATCTATCAGTAGAGTCTGTTGTAGGCTTCGTTACGGACATGATGAATTTATAGAGAGAGCGGAATGTGTGATTTGCTCTCTAGTTAATCTATGGGCTTGATATTTTGTTGAAATTACATGTAAGCCACTTGGTTCTTTTAATTTCCCCCTTTTTTCTTTGTTTATTTATCTATTGGGGTTAAAAGATCGAGGTTACACCTAGGCACCGAATCGGATGTGGGCCCCACTGGACCCCACTCGCCAATAGCAATGTCGACTCTGGACCAAAAGTCTCACCTTATTGTAGTTCGGTGAATCCTACCAAAAAGGATTTAGAAGAACCTATAGGAATTTTTACATTCATATACATTATACACTGTATGAAATTATATCATTTTTTCTATTTGAGTTTTATTATAATTATATATTATATATTTAATTATTATTTATATACATTTTAAGGGAATCAATAATAATAATTAGTTTCCTAAAATCACTCTAACGTATATTCCACTCCCCTCATGTTCTTCTCTCCATATCTCACCCCCTCCCTAACGTATCTTGCACAAGAGAGCAGCAATTCCACCATTGACAATCATTAAAAAGCTTTGAATTTGAATTTGGATTTTCAAAAAATATTATTTGTTTGAATTGGTTGTTGTTGCAAAGAATTGGGAATTATCTCTATGTCTCTCTCTATCACTCAATCCCTAATTTCAGTAATGTAAAGAAAAGGAAAAGAGAGCAATTCCACCATTGACAACCATTAAAAAGTTTTTAATTCGAATTTGGATTTTCAAAAACCATTATTTATTTCGATTGGCCGTTGTTGCAAACAATTGGGAATATGGTTTGAAGTTTATATCTCAAATTTGAGGGTGTTTTGGTGAAGATTAGACTTAATTTTGGCTAATTTTCAAGTTGAAACTCGAAGAAGAAAAAGAAGAAGAAGAAGAAGACATGATATACATTATATTTACGAAATTGTAGAAAATTTGTATTCCGATTTATATATATATAATTTAATTATTGTATGAAAGTTGAACAATATTGTATAAAAATTATATTTAAGTTGTATGATATAGTTGTATAGAACTGAGTAGAAATAATGTATGAAAATTATAGATAAGTTGTATAATATATAATTAGTTGTATGAAATTTATTTTTACTATGTATAAATCAGATACAAAATATACAAAAGACATATAAATTTTGTATTTAAGTTGTATGTTATTGTAGTTGTATTTAACTGGGTAGAAATAATGTATGAAAGTTCTAGATAAATTGTATAATATATAATTAGTTGTATGAAATTTATTTCTACTATATATAAATCAGATACAAAATATACAAAAAATATATTGTATAAAATTTGTATTTATGGTACTTAACTATTACATGATGATTGAATTCACCAAATTTGTATTGATTATTTCCATTTTATTTCGCTTAAACAGAGTGTTCAAAACTAATTTCAGAAATTTATTTTTTTTCTGTGGATTTTTTTGTTTTTTTTCCATTATAGAAAATCGATATTTCCAGTTCATATCTACCGAGTGCAAAAGGTGTCCCTACAGTAATGGACTCCAATTACATTTCCACTATTAGCACTAATAAATCTGATCTTCTAGCCTTGAAATCATACATTTCTTTTTTTGATCCTAACATGGAATGGTGAAAATTTCTCTTAAGGTGGATTTTTTTTCCTTATGCTTCCGATTTTGGAGAGAAGAGGGGAGAGATGAGAGAAAAAAGGAAAATTGTGTAACTAAATCCCTTGATTGAAGGCACACATAATGGATTGGGAGCCTTTTAAGGTAGATTGTATATATTTTGTAAACAAAACTTGTTTATGCTGGGTAATTAACTAAATATGGACATTTAGGGTAATAAAATTTTCAATAGTGTATATGAATGAAAAAATCTCAAACTTATATATCTAGGGTTGTTGTAAAACCTATAGTAATTGTGGATGTCCACTACTCCCACTATTTTCACCCATAATGTAAATAACCTTCCACTACTTATCACTATGATGATTGTAATTCTCACACATCCCCATGATCTCAAAGGTTAATGTCATGTTTAAGACAATCCTTTTGTAACCTTCAATGTAATAGTATAAATAGAGGCAGTAAAATGTGATATGGGATACACTTGAACACTTGATGAAATAAGAAAGTTATCTCTTCTTCTTTTATTCTCCTTATCTTCTTATTTTATATTATTACTTTGAGCTACATTTCTTAATACGTTATCAGCACGAAGTTGAGCTCTTTTCATTGTTCAGTTTTCACTATGTCGAATTTGTCAAAGTTTGAGTTTGTGGCACTTGACATTTCTGGAAAGAATTACCTATCATGGGTTCTCGATGATGAGATTCACTTAGCCGCTAAAGGCCTTTGTGACACCATTACTCAGGGTATTGAGGCATCAAGCCAGGACAAAGTGAAGGCCATGATTTTCCTTCGTCATCATTTGGATGAAGGTTTGAATGTTGAATATTTAACAATGAAAGATCCACTTGAATTTTAGACTGGCCTGAAGGAAATGTATGATCACCTTAAGTCTACGGTATTGCCAAGGGCTCGATATGAATGGATGCACTTACGGTTGCAAGATTTTAAGACCGTATGTGAGTATAACTCTGTTGTATTTCGAATAACTTCCCAGTTGAAATTATGTGGGGATGTTATGAATGATGAGGATTTGTTGGAAAAGACTCTTACGACTTTTCATGCCTCAAATATGGTACTACAGCAGAAATACCGTGAAAGGAATTTTAAAAAGTATTCTGAATTGATCTCATGCTTTCTGGTAGCTGAGCAACATAATACTCTTTTGCTGAAAAATCATGAAGCCCGTCCCACAGGGTCAACTCTGCTTCCTGAAGCGAATACGGCAACTAGACATGATAAGTCTGGAAAAAGACAAAATAATAATCATGGCCATATGAATGTACGTGGGCATGGCAATGGTAAGATACGATGTAATAGTCGTCATCGTGGTGGTCATGAAAAATGAGAGAACAATATGGGTTCTCAAAACAATACTTCAAGAGGTAAAAGCGGTAACTGCCACCGCTGTGGCATGAAAGGTCATTGAAAAATTGAATGTCGTGCACCTGAGCATTTTGTCAGGATTTATCAAAACTCCATCAAAAGAAAAGCTAATAATGTTGGAGCATCTTCTGCTAATGCCCCAGTGGAGTCTCACTTGACCTTTAAAAATAATTTTGAGGCAGGGCCTGCAAACAAAAATGATGACAATGCCGACAAAAATCTTGCTTTGAATGATGATGATTTTGAAGACCTCGATGATCTTACTCATTTAGAAGTTAAAGACTTCTTTGGAGATCAAAACTAAAGTTTGATCATTTTACTGGGGAATGAAATTATGTTGTTATTTTTGTTTTCAGTATTTTTCTGTCTCGTTCTAAAGTTGTTTTTATTTTCAAGGAGTACTTAAGTTGTCGTATGTTATTGTTAGGTTTTCCGTATTTCTCATGGTGTACTTTTATTTATTGTTTTACAAAGAAAATAAAATTTTCTAGTCTTCAATTGTATCCAAGATGAGTAATGAAGATTTATGTTTTGGATAGTGCTACAACTTACACAATATTAAGAGAAAAGAAATTTTCTCTTATTTGGTTATGAAAAAGGCATATGTTAGTACAATATCCGGTAGTACAAAGTTAATTGAGTGCTCTGGAAGAGCGGTTTTATTACTACCTGGAGAAATGATATTAACTATTAATAATGCATTGTATTGTAGTAAGTCTCAAAGAAATTTGTTGAGTTTCAAAGCTATTCGTCAAAATGGATATCATATTGAGACATCTAACGAAGGAAAGGTTGAATACCTTTATATTACTACAATAAAAGCGGGGGGAAAATGTGTGCACGAAAAAATACCCGCATTTTCTTCTGGATTGTACCACACAAATATTGGTGTGGTTGAATCATATGCCATAGTAAACAAAAGGTTTACTACTTCTAATGATTTTATCATTTGACATGACCGGTTAGGCCATCCAGGTTCTAACATGATGCGCAGAATAATAGAGAATTCAAATGGCACACATTAAAGAACAAGAAGATTCTTCAATTAAGGAATTCTCTTGTGCTGCTTATTCTCAAGGAAAATTGGTTATTAAACCATTAGCAACTCTGCATTTCTGGAACGTATACAAGGTGATATATGTGAGCCTATACACCCTCCATTTGGACCATTCAATTATTTTATGGTATTGATAGATGCATCTACAAACTGGTCACATGTGTGCTTATTGTCAACTCGTAATATGGAATTTGCGAGATTGTTGGCCCAAATAATAAGGTTAAGAGCACAATTTCCAGATTATACAATTGATAATGCTGGTGAATTTACATCTCAGGCCTTTACTGATTACTGTATGGCCACTGAAATAAAAGTTGAGCATCCAGTTGCTCATGTTCATACTCAAAATGGTCTAGAAGAATCATTGATTAAATGCCTCCAATTAATAGCTAGACCATTGCTAATGAGGACAAAACTTCCCCTTTCAGTATGGGGACATGCTATTTTGCATGCAGCAACACTTGTGCGCATAAGGCCAACCAGTTATCATGAAGTCTCCCCATTATAGTTGACTTTTGGTCAGGAGCCAAATATTTCCCATCTAAGAATTTTTGGATGTGCGGTATATGTTCCAATTGCTCCACCACAATTCACAAAGATGGGTCCCCAAAGAAGGTTGGGAGTATATGTTGGTTATGAATCTTCTTCTATTATTAAATATCTAGAGCCTATGACAGGAGATTTGTTTACAACCAGATATGTTGATTGCCATTTTGATGAATCAGTTTTTCCAACATTAGGGGAAGAAAATAAACAGTTGGAAAAAGAGATAGATTGGAACGTATTATCTCTATCTCATTTGGATCCTCGTACAAATCAATGTGAACAAGAAGTTCAAAAGATCATTTATATGCAAAATGTTGCAAATCAATTGACAGATGCATTTACTAACCTTTCACGGATTACTAAATCGCATATTCCTCCTGTAAATGCTCCAATTCGAGTTGATGTCCAAGCTGGACAGAACAATAATGCAAATGAGTGTAGGCCACGCCTTAAACGTGGTAGACCAATCGATTCCAAGGATAAAATCTCCGAAAAAGGAAAGGAGCAAATGATCAAGTTGATCATAACATGGAGGCAATTGCTTAAGAGGAGAATAAAGATATAGTAATTGATAAGACCTCATATGAGGTTCTAGTACCTCAAAATGATGAAAATGAAGAGGTCTCAATAAGTTATGTCTCTACGGGAAAAATGTGGAACCGAAATAACGTTGTTGTTAATAATAATTTTGCATATAATGTTGCAGTTGATATAATGAAACAAAGATGAGGATCTTGAGCCAAAATCTGTCGATGAATGTAGACAAAGAAATGATTGGCCAAAATGAAAAAACGCAATTCAAGTGGAATTGGCTTCACTCGAAAAACATGAAATTTTCGGACCAATAATCCGAAGGTGTCAAGCCAGTGGGGTACAAATGGATTTTTGTGCGAAAATGAAATGAGAAAGGTGAAGTTGTAAGATATAAAGCACGACTTGTTGCACAAGAATTTTCGCAAAGGCCTGTCATTGATTATATGGAGACATATTCTCCCGTGGTAGGTGCAATTACCTTCAGGTATCTAATAAATCTTGCAGTCCATGAAAAGTTGGATATGTGATTGATGGATGTTGTCATAACCTACTTATATGGATCCTGGACAATGAAATTTTTATGAAAATCCCTAAAGGATTTAAAGTTCCTGATTGAAGCAATCAGGGAGGATGTGGTATAATCGCCTTAGCGAGTATTTGTTAAAGGAATTGTACAAAAATGAACCTATTTGCCCTTGTGTCTTTATTAAGAGGCCTGGATCTGAATTTGTCATCATTAATGTGTATGTTGATGACTTGAATATCATTGGAACTTCTAAAGAGCTTCCAAAGGCTGTAGAGTGTTTGAAGAAAGAATTTGAAATGAAAGATTTTGGTAAGACAAAATTTGTCCTGGCCTACAAATTTAGCATGTAACAAATGGAATTTTTGTCCATCAATCAACATACACTAAAAAGGTTTTAAAGTAATTTTACATACATAATGCACATCCATTGAGTACCCCCAATGGTTGCGAGATCACTTGACATAAATAAAGATCCATTTCGGCCTCAAGAAAATGACGAAGAGCTCGTTGGTGATGAGACTCCACATCTTAGTGCAATTGGGGCACTGATGTATCTTGCTAACAATATCCCGCCAGATATTGCTTTTGCTGTAAGCTTATTAGCAAGATTCAGTTCCTCCCCAACAAGAAGACACTGAAATGGTGTTAAGCATATATTTAGATATCTTTAGGGAACTCTAGATATGAGATTGTTTTATTCTAATGAATTCAAGTCAGAAATGATTGGCTATGCCGATGCAGGTTATTTGTCTGATCCACATAAAGCCCGATCTCAAACAAGATATTTGCTTACATATGGAGGTACATCTATATCATGGCATTCAATGAAATAAACAATAGCTGCCACATCTTCTAATCATGATGAGATAATAGCCATTCATGAAGCTAGTCGGGAATGTGTTTGGTTGAGATCAATGACTCGACATATTCAGGAAATGTCTGGTTTTCTTATGAAAAAATATAATCCAACTATACTATATGAAGACAATGCTGCTTGAATCGCTTAACTGAAAGGAGGCTACATTAAAGGAGACATAATAAAGCGCATTTCACCAAAGTTCTTTTTCACGCATGATCTTCAACAAAATGGTGATATTAATGTTCAACAGATTCGTTCATGTGAAAATTTGGCTAATTTGTTCACTAAGGCGTTACCAACGTCAACATTTAAGAAGTTGAGACAAAAGATTGCAATGTGACGTCTTCGATAAATAAAGTGATGTTTTCATGAGGGGGAGTAAGATATGTGTTGTACTTTTTTTCCCTTAGCCTAGGTTTTATCTCACTGAATTTTCCTGGTAAGGTTTTTAACGAGGTAGAAAATAAAGCGTATTAGAGATATGTATACTCTTTTTCCTTCACTAAGATTTTTTCCTACATGGTTTTTCTTAGTAAGGTTTTAACGAGGCATATTATATATTTTTGGACATCCAAGGGGGAGTGTTGTAAAACCTATAGTAATTGTGGATGTTCACTACTCCCACTACTTTCACCCATGATGTAAAAAACCTCCCACTACTTATCACTATTATGATTGTAACTCCCACACCTCCATAACCTCTCCCCATGATCTTCTCCCATGATCTCAAAGGTTAATGTCATGTTTAAGACAATCCTTTTGTAACCTTCAATATAATAGTATAAATAGAGGCATGAAATGTGATATAGGATACACTTGAACACTTGATGAAATAAGAAAGTTATCTCTTCTTCTATTATTCTACTTATCTTCTTGTTTTATATTGTTACTTTGAGCTACATTTCTTAATATTTTTTTTTAAAGAAATAACGTTTTGTAAGACTAATAATGCAAAATTTTTAATTTACCATGAATTAATATTGCATAAAGAATTACTTGTTGGATGTTGATTTAATGTATCTTGTTGGATTTGATGGACTGAATGAAATAATTATGGTATAAAATTAGGTATTATTTAATTTAATTTTTGGTTATTGTCTTTTGAATTATATATAATTAATCATGTAATAATTTAATACACCAATTGTATATGTTTTTAAAGTATACATAGATAAAGCTGTCAAAATACCAAAACTATCCTTGTGGGTCTCCTCACATGTCACACCCTTTTCAAATCCTTATGCAGTTTCCAATTGTATACGGTCAAAACCGGCCTCGCCTAATTTTGTATGGTTAATCAAGGCTAGGATGGCATGCCGAGGTCCGTTCCCGTGTTATATTAGATTGTGACATGGAGATACGGTACCGAGATCGGGATTCGAAGAACCAATTGAGGTCGAGACTAGCCAGGATCGAGACCAAACGGGATAGACATCGAGCGAGGCTGAAAAAAGCCTGCTAAATTTGAATAATAGAAAGCCGAGATATCCATGATCGGGAAAGGATCGTGACAGAAGTATCGACACGTATCAAATTAAGAATGGTTATTTAGCCAATCATGGGATTTTCCTCTGTATTTAGAATTGTACCATAAGTAGAATTCTCCTACTATATAAAGGGGAATTCCAGTCATTTTGTAATCATCACATTCACGCATAACAAAAAAATATAATACATTTTCTCTCTTAAGCTCTCTTATTCTACTGTTCAGTTCATCCTTTTCAATTACACATTTATTTGGTTCGAGGGCGATCCAGCTCGAGGACCAAACTGCACTTCATATCGGTTTGCTTTATTTACAGTCAATTTCTAACATTAATTCTCATATTTCTCAATTTTTGCCAAGTGAAATTACATATCCTTAAAACCGCTTATAAATTTAATTGTTATCTAATTTTAAGGGTAAACAGATTAGCACCCACCATGGGGCAAAAGATAATAGTGATCGCCTGGTACTAATTTTCATAACACACACTGCTTTTACACTTGTTCTTGCAAGCGTTTTTGATTTCAGGATCATCATGTCGAACTCTCAAGCAGTACCCACACACATGGCCTAGGTTTTCATGGAGAAAATGACAACATAGCCGCCCTAGGGAACGAACTGACCCAGGTTGACCTCGAGGGAGTACCAGTTGCAGATCCCATCGACATCAGTTCCTATGTTTCCGTGAATGCAAATCTGAGCGTCGACCCCGAAAATAGCATCCGCAAAGACGTTCGATCAGCCGGTCAGAACACACAGGGCGAAGAAGATGGAGGAACCAGCCTTCAAATAATATTCAAAAAGTTGCAGGCTCAACAAGCTGCAATAGCGCAACTCCAAAATCAGAACCACGCACCGAGTAGGGCTGAACCCGAGCCCTCACTGGAAGTTGTTCACGGGGTCGAACCAGTACTGTAGAGGTCAAGCGTGAATGAATCGGAGCCTGCCCCTGATATTATGAAAATGCTCGAGGAGCTGACAAAGAGAATCGAATCAGGGGAGAAGAAGATTGAAGCAAATGACAAGAAAGTGGAAACGTATAACTCCCGAGTTGATCAAATTCCGGGGGCACCACCGATTCTGTAGGGTTTGGATTCAAAGAAGTTTGTCCGAAATCCTTTACCCCCGAGCGCGACTCCTAAGCCCATCCAAAAGAAATTCGCATGCCAGAAATTCCCAAATATAATAGGACTACCAACCGCAATGAACATATCACTTCTTACACATGTGCAATAAAGGGTAACGATTTAGAGGACAATGAGATTGAGTCCGTTCTGCTGAAGAAATTCAAAGAAACTTTATCAAAGTGGGTGATGATATGGTATCATAATTTGCCGCCCAACTCCATTGATTCTTTTGCCATGCTCGCAGATTCCTTTGTCAAAGCATATGCTGGAGCCATAAAGGTCGAGACTAGGAAGTCGGACCTCTTCAAAGTGAAGCAAAAAGACAATGATATGCTCAGAGAGTTCGTATCTCGGTCCTAAATAGAACGTATGGACCTCCCCGGTCATAGATGATTGGGTCGTTCAAGCTTTTACTCAAGGGCTAAATATACGAAGTTCGGTGGCCTCACAAAACTTAAAGTAGAATTTGATCGAATATCCAGCTATAACCTGGGCCGATATGCAAAATCGGTACCAGTCAAAAATCAGTGCCGAGTATGATCAGTTGCGGGCTCCTTCCGGGTCCGTTTATCCAAACATACCCACCGACAGAATTCAAAGGGATATCGACCTAGAACCATGGTCGAACAGAGATCGATATCAACCATATGGTGGAGATGGGAGAAACATAGGTCATGGACGCAACCCCGTTCTAAGTGATCAAAGAAATAATCGAGGACAGAGCTCCCTAGGGCACATGAGTAAGAGAGGTTTCGACAGGAACTCGAACCCAAAGAAGCACCTCGACTGTCAGAGTACTACTTCAACATTGATGCGTCGGCTATTGTATCAGCCATCAGACGCATCAAAGAAACTAGCTGGCCTCGACCTTTACAGACTGATCCAGCCCAGAGAAATCCTAATCAAATGTGCAAGTATCATGGCACCCGTGGCCATAGAATAGAATATTGCAGACGGTTGAGGGAAGAGGTAGCCCGTTTGTTTAAAGAGGGGCATCTTCGAGAATTCTTGAGCGACCGGGCTAAGAACCACTTCAGAGACAGGGATGAAAACAAAAAGAATGAATAGGAAGAGCCACAACACATAATTCACATGATCGTTGGTGGGATCGACATTCCACGGGGACCTATATTCAAGCACACCAAGGTGTCGATCATGAGGGGAAAATGAACTCGAGATTACGTACTGGAAGGTACTTTATCTTTCAATGACGAGGATGGAAAGGGGATCTCACAACCCCACAAGATGCATTAGTAATATCTGTTCTTATGAATAAAATTCAAGTTAAACATGATTTGATTGATCTAGGTGGCTCGGCAAACATCATTTGATCGATGGTCGTAGAACAGCTCGGCCTGCAGGATCAAATTGTGACCATAAATTAAGTCCTTAACGACTTCAAAATGGCAATCGAAACCACCAAAGAGGAAATTACTTTGCCGGTGAACATGGCTGGAACCATACAAGAAACAAAGTTCCATGTGATCGAGGTTGACATGAGGTACAACACTCTGCTCGAAAGGCCTTAGATCCATAACATGAGGGCAGTACCCTTGACCCTTCACCAAGTTATAAATTTCCTGACACCGGAGGGAGTCAAAATGGTGTATGAGGAATAACCTACCGCAAAGGAGATGTTTGGAGTCGACGAAGTGAAACCAGTATTGGCACTCTCATCATCAAAAGGATTGGATTCGAAGGGAAACATGAGTGCAAATAGAAACCACATACACTAACCCTGATCCAATAGAAGAAACAGGGGGAAGACGAGGACGATGACTATTGGATCCCTTGATCCTTCATAATTCCCGACAATTTTGACACCACTAAATCGACGGTTGAAGAGCTGGAACAAGTCATACTGATCAAGTACCTGACCGAACGGAAGGTATACATGGGCACGAGGTTAACTCTTGAGCTTAGAAAAAATCTTATTCAATTCTTTTTAGATAACAGGG
Organism: Nicotiana paniculata; assembly: GCA_005239505.1. Taxonomy (NCBI): domain Eukaryota; kingdom Viridiplantae; phylum Streptophyta; class Magnoliopsida; order Solanales; family Solanaceae; genus Nicotiana; species Nicotiana paniculata. Next base: position 34,439 of record ML349512.1, on the reverse strand, counting down.
ATTGATTTGCTTGGTCTCATCTCGATATGACAGGGATCCCACCGGAAAGCACTACCCATAGATTAAGCATGGATACGAAGTTCCGTATGATAAAGCAAAAAAGAAGGCCCCAATCCAAGGCTAAGCATGCGTTCATCAAGGACGAGGTAACCAAACTTCTCAAAATAGGTTCCATTTGGGAAGTAAAATATCCCGAGTGGTTAGCAGACATTGTAGTAGTCCCTAAGAAGGGAAATAAACTTAGAATGTGCGTAGATTATAAAGACTTAAACAAAGCATGACCTAAGGATTCCTTTCCTTTGCCGAATATCGATCGTATAATCGATTCCACTGTCGGCCATGAGATTCTCAGTTTTCTCGATGCCTACTCCGGGTACAACAAAATACAGATGAACCCGAAGGATCAGGAAAAAACCTCATTTATCACTAAATATGGAACCTACTATTATAATGTAATGACGTTCGAACTAAGAAAAGCTGGTGCAACTTATCAACGCCTAATAAATTGAATGTTCAATGGAAGTTTATATTGATGACATGTTAGTTAAGTTCCTGCGAGCAGAAAGTGTGTGTTCGGGGTCGGCTCGGGAAAGTTTCTTGGCTTCATGGTGTCCAATCAGGGAATCGAGATCAACCCCGATAAAATTAAAGCTATCGAGGTGGTAGTAGATAATGTGAAGGTCGTACAAAGGTTAACAGGGCGCATAGACGCCCTAGGGCGATTCATTTTGAGATCCACGGATAGGAGCCGTCGATTTTTATCGCTGCTTAAGAAGAAGAATAATTTTGCATAGACTCCGGAATTCCAACAGGCCCTAGAAGAACTAAAGCGGTATTTATCGAGTCCGCCGTTGCTTTATACCCCGAAAGCGGATGAGCAACTTTGCTTGTACTTTGTAGTCTCGGAGATAGCGGTAAGCGGAGTCCTGGTCCGAGAAGAACAAGGTATGCAATTCCCTGTCTATTACGTTAGTCGGACCTTAGGTGAAGCCGAGACCAGGTACCCACACTTAGAAAAATTAGCGCTTTCTTTAATAAGCACCTCTACGAAACTAAAATCGTATATCTAATGTCATCCAATATGTGTTGTAACGACCTATCCCCTGCGCAATATATTGCACAAACTGAGTTTCAGGTCGATTGGCCAAATGGGTCGTTGAGATTTGTGGGTAAGATATCGAGAATCGACCCCGACCCGCCATCAAGTCTCAAATCTTGGCGACTTCACACTAGCCCTCGTACCCGAGGTTAAAAGAGAATTGTTAATAAAATCGGGTACATCTTCGGGGGTGTGCACCCTCTTCCCGGATGGTGCTTCGAACATGAAGGTGTCCGAGTTGGGTATCGTTATAAAATCTCCCACGGGTAATATTATTAGACAATCTATCAGGACTTCAAAATTAACTAACAATGAGGCCTAGTATGAGGCCATGATTGCAGGTCTCGAGTTGGCTAAAAGCTTGGAACCAGAGGTCATCGAGTCCAAATGTGATTCCCTCCTCGTGGTAAACCAAGTTAACGAGACTTTCGAAGTTCAAGACGACCGAATGTAGAGGTACTTGGATAAGCTACAAATAACTCTATATCAATTTAAAAAATGAACCTTACAACATGTACCTCGAGAACAGAACATCGAGGCCGATGCTCTTGCAAACTTAGAGTCATTGGTCGAAGACGACGAACTCAACTCGGGGACTATTGTACAACTCATGAGATCAGTGATCGAAGAAGGCCACGTTGAAATAAACTCCACAAGTCTGACTTGGGATTGTAAAAACAAGTACATAGAGTACTTAATGAATGGGAAACTTCCATCAGATCCAAAGGAGTCGAGAGGTCTACATACAAAGGCAGCACGGTTCACTTTGTCCAAAGACGGAACGCTGTTTAGAAGGATGTTCGATAGACCATTGGCAATATGTTGGGGACCGGGAGATACTGACTATGTCCTACAGGAAGTTCACGAAGGCACTTATGAAAATCATTCCAGTACCGAATCATTGGTCCAAAAAGTAATCAGAGTAGGGTACTGCTGGATCGATATGGAGAAAGATGCAAAGGAGCTCGTTCGAAAGTGCGACAAAATGTCAAAGGTATGCGCCAATGATTCACCAGCCCGGAGAGCAGCTCCATTCGGTCTTATCCTTACGGCCGTTCACGAAATGAGGAATGGACGTCGTCGGACCTCTTCCATCGGCCCCAGGTAAAGCTCGGTTTATTTTGTTTATGACTGATTATTTTTCTAAGTGGATTAAAGCACAGGCTTTCGAGAAAGTTAGAGAAAAAGAGGGCATAGACTTCATTTGGGACCACATCATATGTCGATTCGAGATGCCCTCCGAGATCGTATGTGATAATGGAAAACAACTCATAGGTAGAAAGGTGACTAAATTTCTCAAGGATCACAAGATCAAAAGAATCCTATAGACACATTATCATCCCCGCAGAAACGGACAAGGCGAATTGACCAACAAAACCATCATTCAGAATCTTAAGAAGAGATTGACCGATGCCAAAGGGAAGTGGAGAGAGATACTACCCAAGGTTCTTTCGGCATATCGCACAACGTCTAAGTCTAGTACAGGAGAAACACCGTTCTCATTAGTGGCGCTGAAGCTCTTATTTTAGTCGAGTTCGGAGAACCTAGCATCAGATTTTGATATGCAATAGAAGAATCGAATAACGAGGCCATGAATACGAGTCTAGAATTGTTGGACAAAAGACACGAAGCCGCCCTCATCCGATTGGCCGCCTAAAAATAGCGGATCGAAAGGTACTTCAACCAAAGAGCTAATCTTTGACATTTTAACATCGGGGACTTGGTTCTATGAAAAGTCACCCTCAACACCCGAAATTTGAATGAAGGAAAACTGGGAAGGACCATATCAGGTCCCCGAAATCATCGGAAATGGATCCTACAAGCTCGGCACGATGAACAGCGAACAACTACCGAACAATTGGAACGTATCGCTCCTAAAATGATATACTACTGCTAAGGGTACGACCCTTTCCATTTTCATTTATATTTTAAACTAACTCTTGCAGGTGTTCGATCACAAACAATGATGGATTCTTCAACACGTAGTTTTTAGGTCTGAAAGCACGCGTTGCACTTTTTTCCTTAGACCGGTTTTGTCCCAAATGGGTTTTCCGGTGAGGTTCTTAATGAGGAAACCATTGATCGTGCTAACTTAGAACAATTCAACAATATCCGAGGATTCTTCACAATCAACCTCAAATACTAGGGGGCATTGCGTTCGAATGTCAACTTTGTTGTGAGGAAATTACTTCATGGCAGTAGGGTTTCGATAGGTAAATTTTGTAAGGGCCAAATGGTCAAATGAACTGTTCCCGTATAGGTTTCTCGAGCCCTGACACAAAACATGTACGCATGTATAATCATTTATAAAGAGATGTATTTTTCCTTGACGATATCTCATGCCTTAGAAAAGTTTTCTGCGTTACAATTTCATACTCTCGATCTATATGTAAATAGGCTTAAGGATCGATCATAACTAGAGTTCTCATAATTATCCCCGCGCTCGGGAACTACCATCCGAAAAATAAATGAGATCGAATTATTAAAAGTTAGAGATCATAAGACCTTAAAGGCAACCCTCGATTTTTATAGGCCACGACCACCCCACTCGGGGATTGACTATTCGGGCAAGCTTGAAGTAAAACGGGAAAACAATCCCAAGAGGAAAATACCAAACTAAAGAGGTTACGAACAAATTGATACGATTCGGAGACGTCTGAATTCCGTAACAAAAAATTCCTTCGAATTTTTTCATAAACCAGTTAAAAAGGCTACCCCCGACAAAATCATAAAAGGCTTCGATAATATCAAGCCTCGAAAACTCTAACGAGTATAAAATTATTTGAACTCACGAATAATTCCTTATTTCATGCTAAGGAATTACAAAATTTACAAATACAAATGATAAAGAACATTTTCAAGTCGAAAGGGGAGAAATCCATAAACAATCTTTTTACAAAGGCCGTATCGGCCTAATACAAAAGCCTAAGGGCTATTTTCTGCTTTGAGTTCGAGAGACCATCCTCGCTCAAATAAAAAACCTAAGGGTTACCTTACTTCAAGTTCGAGCAAGCACTTACTCGATCGTAAAAGCTATATTAGTTCGGTTTCGATCGAATTGCCTAAACCCCAAACCTTAAAATACAATTTCATAAAGCAGAAAGGAAGAAAATGAATACAATTTCACAAGGCAGAAAGGAAGAAGAATTTTATATATATGTCAAAAAAATATTTACAAGAGCATCATGGCCCAATCAGAATTCTATACAAAAAGCCAAAACAACATTAAAAGAAGCACGAAGAAAAGATACAATTCTAAGAGCCTAGTCATCTACAAGAGAAACATCTTCACTCTAAGGGCCTTCTCCACTCCCAGACCCGCTCATGCTCCCAGAATCATCGTCATCGGGGAAGGCCAACACTTTGGCTTCAACTTCAAGCTCTTTGGCACTCTCGATCCCGGTAGTAAGATCGAAACCACGAGCGTGGATTCGAGAGTCTTCCTTTGAGATTGGAATTTAGCATGCTCGGCAACCCAGTGTGCTCGAGCCTGAGCAACTTTAGAACCTCCTTTGCTAGAACCTGAGTGGCTTCGGCGTCAGATCAGTAGATGGCCATAATCGCATCAGCATTAGCCTTGGCCATTACGATCTCATATTTTGCCACTGCAAGTTCTGTGACCAGCTTCTCTCGATCGGAAGTTGCTGAACCCAACCGAGACTGGAACTCTTCAATTTTCTTGGCTTGCACCAAGTCTTTCTCTTTCAAGCTTTGGAGTTGGGTTTCAACCGAGGCTAGTTGAGCTTGGGCGGCTTCCTTTTCCGAGGCAAGGCGATCCATGTTCGTCTTCCATGACATGGTCTCCACCCTACTGTATCCACTTCCTCACAAAGTTGCCCAATCATATCGAGCTTTTGTTGAACCTGTGGGACCGAACTGTTAGCCACCACACTTGAATCAGTGTCATTAACTTCTAGGATTCTTCTTACCTGCTCGGCCAGATCAGTTCATTCTTTCTGAGCCGCTTCTAGGTCAGTACGAAGGGCCTTTGCTTCTTTTCCTCTTTATTCATTGAGAAGCTTGAGGATATCTTTCTCCTCAGTGAGCCCTCGGATTTCGGCCTTATATCGACTCAGCTCTCCTCGGGATCAGTACAAAGCTTCGTGATGAAGCACCGAATCCTACAAAAATAGAAAACAAAGAATTACACAAAGGGAGAAAAACTCAAATATGAAAATTGATATTGACAAAGAGAGCAGGGACTTACCCGGTTAGAGCCTGTTGGGCCTCATTAAAAAGACAAGGTGCTCTCACCTCACCCATCAAAGCTTGGTCTTCCTTCGTAAACAAACTTCGAAGGTAGCTATCCACCCCTACGGAGGCATCCAGAACCCGGGAATCTTCTGAGACCATGATAATAATCATTCATTTGCACCCGAGATCGACACTAGAGGCCGTAAACTGGTTGGTCAGTCTGAAACTTGAGGAAGCCTCACCCAAACTCTTCCTCGGTAACTCCAAATCACTCAGACCAGCGACATCTTCGACCCCAGCAAAATAACCACAGAAAGGATCCTCCTCCCCATGGGCTCCTTCTCCGTGAAAGGTCTTCAGGGCCCGAGTTTCCTGAATCATTTCCTCAGTGTATGAAGGAAACGAAAGGGAGTCTTTGATATCTATCGCCCCAAGTAAATCTTTGGAGGTACTTTGTTTCGAGGATCTCCAAGCCCGAACGCCAAATCGACATCCACCGCCTCCTCAACGGCCTTCTCACCCCAAGGTGAGGCACCTTATGCTCTAGCTGGCTCGGGGACTCCGGCTGAATCTTCCCTTTGGACCCTACCAGGTCGAGGTAGAGTATTTCTAGTTTCACTGGCTTAGTGACCCTTTAAGTCTCGGTATTAGCTCGTGCACGGGACACCAACCCAGAACCATCCTCTCTTTCTTCTTCTTCTTCTTCTTCCTCCTTCAAAAGTCGGACTGACTCTACAGTCAGCGGGATAATGCTATTCTTGGGTTTGCGAGCCGCTCCCTTTTGGGTTCTTACCCCTTAGAGGTCGAGGCCCTCTTCCTCTTACTCTCCTTCGCCGGCTTTATGATAGGTGGTAAGGCTTCTTCATCACCAGACGAGGGCCTCATCGTCACATCTTTCCTGAGGCCTACAAAAGAAGGAACTAGGTAAGCTCGGAAAAGTTTTTAAGCAATGACTAAATCATTAAGTCAGGAACAAGGCCTACCATGATTTTTAGCCTCCCACCGGCCCTTTGATAAATCGCTCCACACGCGCTCGGCATATGTTGACGTTGAACCAGGCTCCTAACCTAATTCTCGAGATGAGGAACTGCACCTGGCATCAAGGAAACAGTTGCACTGGGAAAAACACTGATAAGGGAGGATGAAGGAGTGAAAATAATGAACAGAAATTAAAAACAGAATCGTACTTACATTTCATATTCCCTTTATCAGGAAATGGCATGTTTTCGACTGGGATTAGGTCTGAGGTCTTAAATTGAATGAACCAGCCCATACAGCCCCGGTCTTTGTCTTTATCTATACTCGAGATGAGCGCCTTGGTGGCCCGACGTTGAAGATTTATCATCCCACCTCGATAGAGTCGAGGGCTATATAATCTTATGAGGTGGTTAAGGGTGAAGGGAAGCCCGTCGATTTTTCTTGCAACGTGAAAGGGTAAATGTAAAGACTAAAGAGCTCTTCCATGTGAGTAGTAATGACTTCTTCTAGGGCCGGTATCACAACTTCTTTGTTTCCCCAGTTGCATTCTTTCTTCACCTAGTCGATGAGGCGTTGGGGTATCGAGCATATGTATCTCGATACTGGTTCGCATCGACCAGGGACCGATGAGGTTTTCTCGACTTTGAAGTCGGAACTAATGGCACATCCCTCGGGAATAAACTCCTCAGGGTGTGGCTCCACCGTTGTTTTCTCAACGACCGGCCGAGACAAGGAAGCAGTTTCTTTCTGTGAAACAATTTGTGACGTCTTATCCATTTAGTTTTTATGGGCAAAGAAGAATAAAGATTTTAATAGTTGGTTTTTTAGAAGAAACAAACGATGAAACTCAAAGACCTGAAGATAGGAAGCTCTGAAGAATGCAAAGAACTATGAAGATTTGAATGAAAGTGTAACGACCCGACCGGTCGTTTTGAGCTCTAGCACATCGTTCAGCGGTTTGAAGTCGTGATCAGCTCCATTTCAGGTAATATGATCCATGGGCGTGGTCGGAATTGAATTCTAGGAAGTTTAGAGTTGGTTTGGATAGAAAATTCTCATTTCAGAAGCCTTAAGTTGGAGAAATCAACTAAGATTGGAATTTTGAGTAAATGATCTCCGAATCAGGATTGGAAGGTTCCAACAGGTCCGCAAGATGATTTTGAACTTGGGTGTATGTCCGGATCAGGTTTTGGATAACCCGGGAGCGTTTGGAGTATATTGTGGAAGTTAGCATTTTAGAAGAATTTCATGAATTTAGGCTTGAAGTGAATATCAGTGAGATTGAAGTCCTCTTAGTATTCTGAGTCTGGGAATAGCTCTGTATGGTGATTCTGGAATTGGGAGCACAATCGGAAGTGAATTTGGATGTCCGTAGGTCATTTTGGGGCCATTTGGCTAAAGATAGAAATTTGAAGGTTTTTGGAAAATCCGGCCGGAAATGGAAGTTTTGATATCGAGGTCGGAATGCGATTCCGGAAGCTGGAGAAAGTATGTAATGTTAAATATGACTTGTGCGTAAAATTTGAGGTCAATCGGACGTGATTTTATAGGTTACGATATCGGATTTAGAAGTTTGAAATTCTAAGTTCTTAAGGTATTGGATTTGAGTGCGATCCGTGGTTTCGGCGTTGTTTGATGTGATTTGAGGGCTCGAGCAAGTCCGTGTCATGTTCTGGAACAGGTTGGTATAGTTGGATGGGGTCTCGGGGGTCTCAGGTGGATTCCGGGTGGTCAACGGATCGAAGTTGGAGTTGAAAAAGGGCTGGTTTCTACTGTCATCTGGTGTAACCGCACCTACAAGGAATTGGCCGCAGGTGCGAGATTCTGGGAATGGAGCTGAGGGGCCGCAGGTGCGGGTGTTTGATCGCACCTGCGGTATCGCAGGTGCGAAGAAGGATTGTAGGAGCGGGATTTCTGCTGAGCTGAGTCAGAGCCACACCTGCGATGGATTTTCCGCAGGTGCGGAGCCGCAGGAGAGGCCATTGGACCGTAGGTGCGAAAACGTGCTTGGGCAGAATGTTTTAAAGACGAATTTGAGCCATTTCTCTATCATTTTTTCTTTGGGTTGAGATGAATTTGAAGAGCTTTTCAAGAGGGATTTCTTCAGGCTTCAGAGGTAAGAGGATTATACTTATTTCTAAGATTAATACAAAGTTATTGCATGGGTTTGAGCATGAAATTTGTAGGGGAATTGGGAAAACTTTGAAGAAACCTAGAATATGGAAAAAATTGGGATTTTAACCACGAATTGAGCATGAGCATTAGAGTAAATTATATAATTGAGTTAGTAAGGCTATGGGTAGAAGGTATCTTCGAGAATTTCAGATTTTCAGGCACGTGGGCCCGAGGGAATTTTGGTCATTTCTCCGAGCGGGGTTGAGAAAGTATATAATCTGAATTTGTTGTGAGTATTAGGATGAATTTTCATTGCTTTGTCATTTATGTGGTAATTTCGGAGCATTGCGCGTCCGTTGGGGTCATCGGAAGGGATTGGAAGCCGGTGTTGGAATTTCGGAGCAAGATAAGTCTCCTTTCTAACTTCGTGAGGGGGAATCGTCCCCCTAAGTGAATTAATTCAATACATGTTATTATCTTCAGGGGCTACGTACACACGAGGTGACGGGAGTCCGTGCGTAGCTACTACTATGCCATGTCCGGGTAGCCTAGGACCCACTAGCATGCTTTATGTGTGTACCTGTAACCCTTCCTGTAATATTAAATTGCTAATATGATTGAAAACGTAATTGAATGTTTAAAAAGAAACCTAGAGTTCATATTGTTAACCTTCTAAAAGCAAGTTGTTTCTACTATGAATATATTTGTGTATCTGGACTGGGTTGTATTATGGAGTGTTACTAAATTGGACAAATGAGTTTCAAAAATAAAGATTTCAAAATCTATATTTCACGTTTCTTTTAATAAAGACTTTACCATTTTCCTGAGAAAAATGATTTTCTTGATAAAAGACGAATTTATTGTGTGGATGTGTAATTTTGGGTGCATGAGTCGCTTGAGTGATTCGCGAGCAGGAAGACCCTGTACTTGTGCATGTATTCTTATCAACACCTGAGTCGCAGGTATGATTCACGAGCAGGCTATCCGTATTATATTGAGAGGTGCACTTTTGGGACGGGCCGGTCGATCCCTCGGCAGTGCACAAAGAGGATTATTATATTGAGAGTCGCACTTTTGGGACGGGATGATCGATCCTGCGGCAGTGCGTGGAGATGTTGAGAGATGCACTTTTGGGACGGGCCGGTCGATCCCTCGGCAGTGCACAAAGAGGATTATTATATTGAGAGTCGCACTTTTGGGACGGGCCGATCGATCCTTCGACAGTGTGTAGAGAGATTGAGAGATGCACTTTAGGGACATGCCGATTGATCCTTCGGCAGTGCATAGAGAGATTGAGAGCCGCACTTTTGGGACGGGATGATCGATCCTTCGGCAGTGCGTGGAGAGGTTGAGAGATGCACTTTTGGGACGGGCCGATCGATCCTTCGACAGTGCATATAGAGGATGACTATCTTATGAATCCGGTCGGTTGTCTTACTTTTGTGTGTGCATGACTATTTGGTACTACTCTGTTGATATTGGCTTGACATGTATTTGGGAAAGAGGAAAGTGTACATTGTTGTTTATTCTCAGTGGTTACCTGGATTTCTGTACTTGATATGTACTCATTGCTTACTGTCTTACATGTCTATTGTATTTCATCACATTCTGTCATATGTTGTATTGTCGGACCTTAGTAAGAGTCTAATTTGCCCTCTCGTCAATACCTCTCTGAGGTTAGGCGGGCGACATACTGAGTACACGTTATTTTTGTACTCATGCTGCACTTGCTGTGCATTTTATTGCACAGGTACTCGCATAGCAATGTGGAGGATTCAGAGACTTAGGCGAGCTGCACTATCCGAAGGCAATCCGCAGCTGGCAGAGTCACCTTCATACTGTATCTGTGTCATTTTAAATTTCCTTGTCCAGTTGTATGTCAGACAGGATTTGTAATATTTGTAAAACTCTTAGAAATTGCTCATGTACTTATGACACCGGGTTCTGGGGACGTGTTGGGATTTATTTCATTAAACTGAATCGATGTGCTGTCGTATTTAACTTTACTAAAATTTATTTATTTGATTATGAAATGCAAGAAAAGGTAATGATTTCGAAAATGTTAAAACTGGAAAGTTATTTCAATTAATCAATGTTTTGGCTTGCTTGACCTTGTGTCCGGCGCCATCACGACCTTAGGAATTTTTGGGTCGTGACAGAAAGAGATTGAATGTAAATTTTGAAAGAATAGAGAAGGGATCTATTTATTGGTTTCACGGCAATGGTTCAAAGATTGGTAGTGGTCAACTGTTGACTGACACACACTAAATGCCTGGGGAATTATATCGACGGGATGTTTTGGTCACCTCTGCCGCTTACTTCATGTTGCCTATGTCATGATCGAGCTTGTCAATGACGTCATCAGTCGAAAATATGAACCTCGAGAATTCATGTCATTTGTCATTATCTTATTTTTGAGAAACGAGGGGACTATCTGTATACAATCAAAATCGGGCTCGCCCAATTGGTTAATCGAGGCTAGGATGGCATGCCGAGGTCCGGTCCCAGGTCATATCAGACCGTGACATGGAGATACGGTAATGAGCTCGGGATTCGAAAAATCAATTGAGGTCGAGACAAGCTAGGATCGAGACCTAATGGGATAGATATCGAGTGAGGCTGAAGAAAGCCTGCTAAAGTCGAATAACGGAAAGCCGAGATATCGGTGATGGGGCAAGGATCGTGACGGAAATCTCGGCACGTATAAAATCAAGAACGGTTATTTAGCATATCATGGGATTTCTTTCTGTATTTAGAATTGTACCATAAGTAAAATTCTCCTACTATATAAATGGGAATTCCAGTCATTTTGTAATCATCACATTCACACATAACAAAGCAATATAATACATTTTCTCTCTTAAGCTCTCTTATTCTGCTGTTCAGTTCATCCTTTTCAATTAGATATTTATTTGGTTTGAGGACGATCCAGCTCAAGGGCCAAATTGCACTTCATATTGGTTTGCTTTATTTTACAGTCAATTTCTAACATTAATTCTCATATTTCTCAATTTGTGCCAAGTGAAATCACATATTCTTAAAATCATTTATAAATTTAATTGCTACCCAATTTTAAAGGTAAACACCAACCAAACACAAATTTAAGTTATATGCTGTATATTCAATTTTTAATAAAATAATTCAAAATACTAATTTAAAAAATTGATGTATTACAATCCATACATTACTAATCTCTACATCATTAATCCTTGTATTACAATACCTTCACAATTTATGTTTAGACCAAACAAAAGAATTGCTACACCTTGTGTAATACAAATACATGTTTAGTTTTTAAGCATAATAAAAGTTTGTTTGCTATTACATGAGCTAGTTTTATCATTGTGATTATTTTAATTCACATATATTAATACTCACAATCTGTAAAATCTTTTTTATATCTTATCATGCATAAAATAGACCCCCCACTCCACCCCACCTCTCTCTCTCTCTCTCTGGCTATCTGGTTAGCCGCCGTCAAGACTCTGACTACAACAGTTAAGTCGCTTTTTCTCTCTCTTTTCTCCTATCTCCCCTTCGTCTCGGTCTTCTTCATCTCCCCCTCGTCTCCTCTTCTTCCTCATTTCCTTGTTATACTGTCTCTCTCCTTTTTGTTCACTCTTCTGCCCCTTTTCTCACCTTCTCTCTTTCCTGTTATTATTTTCTTCTCTTCTTCTTCTTCTTCTTTTCTTCTCTGCACCTTATTCTTGTCACCTCTAACTTTTTTCTTATTTTTCTTTTTTTTTTTCTTTTACATTGTCGTCCTACTTCCTACCTTCGACATTTACTTCAGCAACCAGATCTGAGCAAAAACCAAAAGAGATAGTGTCCGCCTTTTCCCCTTCTTTTAGAACCGCGACTTGGCTTTTTGTTTTTCAGGTACATGCTTCTCCGGGGACCATAAGAGAGCATGTGAAATCCATACGCTGACAAGAAAGTAGTCTCGGTTGGCAATTGTGTAGGCATGTGGAGGCACGTAGAAGCTGTAAATTAACTCTGTCAAGTGTTGTAGCTACACATCGTCACCTCCGACCTCTTCTAGGTTCTAGCTTTCGGGAGTTAGTACCTCTGGTTCTCCTATCTCTTTTTGCCTTTATTCCCTGCAAATTAATAGTCTTGCCTAGTCTTTGGTCACTACTTACCTGCTCATTTGTACTCGCTTGATTAGGCCCTGTAGTTTCAGTTTTGATTCTATCATTTTAGGCCCTTTGCTTGTTTATAGCGTTAGTTTTAGTGTAGTTTATCTCTTAGTAAATAATACTCACTTTAGTGATAGCGTAATGCTTCCCTTAAGTATAGCAACTTTAGTTATTAATGGCAGAGTATGCTCATGTCCTCAATTTGGGGAAGGGACAGAGGGCAAGAGGGCGAGGGAGTCTCCAGACTGAGAATTGGGTCCTAGAATATAGGTACTCTAACAAAAAACTATAGAGTCAGTCAAGATTATCTAGAAGAGGAAGGTCAACATAGCTTATGTCTAGGAGACTAGATAGGTGGGATAAGTCACAAGATGTAGATGAGTTTAAATTATGGTACTCAGGAGGCGTGAGAGGTAAGAATGGGGTAGGTATTTTCATCGATCAAGAACTTAGGGAGCAAGTAGTAGAGATTAGGAGGGTAAACGATAGGTTGATGGCTATTAAGTTAGTTGTGGGTGGGCTTACTTTCAAAATTGTTAGTGCTTACTCGCCTCAAGTGGGCTTGAATAAGGAGGTCAAAAGGTACTTCTAGAAGGATTTGGAGGGGTTGTGCGAGGTATTACGCATACCGAGAAGCTATTCATAGGAGGACATTTCAATGGTCATATCGGGACTACTTCTAAGGGGTATGACGATGTACATGGCAACTTCAGTTTTGGATATAGAGAGATTGAGAGATGAACTTTTGGGATGGGCCGTTCGATCCTTCGGTAGTGCATAGAGAGATTGAGAGCCGCACTTTTGGGACGGGCCGATCGATCCTTTGGCAGTGCGTCGAGAGGTTGAGAGATTCACTTTTGGGATGGGCCGATCGATCCTTCGGCAGTGCATAGAGAGACTGAATATCTTATGACTCCGGCCAGTTGTCTTACCTTTGTGTGCGCATGACTATTTGGTACTACTCTGTTGATATTGGCTTGACATGTATTTGGGAAAGAGGAAAGTGTACATTGTTGTTTATTCTCAGTGGTTACCTGGATTTATGTACTTGATATGTACTCGTTGCTTACTGTCTTACATGTCTATTGTATTTCATCATATTCTGTCATATGTTGTATTGTCGAACCTTAGTAAGAGTCTAATTTGCCCTCTCGTCACTACCTCTCTGAGGTTAGGCGGGCGACTTACTGAGTACACGTTGTTTTTGTACTCATGCTGCACTTGCTGTGCATTTTATTGCACAGGTACTCTCATAGCAATGTGGAGGATTCGGAGACTTAGGCGAGCTGCACCATCCGGAGGCGATTCCCAGCTGGCAGAGTCACCTTCATACTGTATCCGTATCATTTTAAATTTCCTTGTCCAGTTGTATGTCGGATAGGCTTTGTAATATTTGTAAAACTCTTAGAAATTACTCATGTACTTGTGACACCGGGTTCTGGGGACGTGTTGGGATTTATTTCATTAAACTGAATTGATGTGCTGTCGTATTTAACTTTACTAAAATTTATTTATTTGATTATGAAATGCAAGAAAAGGTAATGATTTCAAAAATGTTAAAACTGGAAAGTTATTTCAATTAATCAATGTTTGGCTTGCTTGACCTTGTGTCCGGCGCCATCACGACCTTAGGAATTTCTGGGTCGTGACAGAAAGAGATTGAATGTAAATTTTGAAAGAATGGAGAAGGGATCTATTTATTGGTTTCACGGCGATGGTTCAAAGATTGGTAGTGGTCAACTGTTGACTGACACACACTAAATGCCTGGGGAACTATATCGACGGGATGTTTCGACCACCTATGCCGCTTACGTCATGTTGCTTATGTCATGATCGAGCTGGTCAATGACGTCATCAGTCGAAAATATGAACCTCGAGAATTCATGTCATTTCTCATTATCTTATTTTTGAGAAACGAGGGGACTATCTGTATACAATCAAAATCGGGCTCGCCCAATTGGTTAATCGAGGCTAGGATGGCATGCCGAGGTCCGGTCCCAGGTCATATCAGACCGTGACATGGAGATACGGTAATGAGCTCGGGATTCAAAAAATCAATTGAGGTCGAGACAAGCCAGGATCGAAACCTAGTGGGATAGACATCGAGCGAGGCTGAAGAAAGCCTACTAAAGTCGAATAATGGAAAGCCGAGATATCGGTGATCGGGCAAGGATCGTGACGAAAATCTTGGCATGTATCAAATCAAGAACGATTATTTAGCCAATCATGAGATTTCTTTCTGTATTTAGAATTTTACCATAAATAAAATTCTCCTACTATATAAATGGGAATTCCAGTCATTTTGTAATCATCACATTCACACATAACAAAGTAATATAATACATTTTCTCTCTTAAGCTCTCTTATTATGTTGTTCAGTTCATCCTTTTCAATTAGATATTTATTTGGTTCGAGGATGATCCAACTCGAGGGCCAAACTGCACTTCATATTGGTTTGCTTTATTTTACTGTCAATTTCTAACATTAATTTTCATATTTCTCAATTTGTGCCAAGTGAAATCGCATATTCTTAAAATCATTTATAAATTTAATTGCTACCCAATTTTAAAGGTAAACACCAACCAAACACAAATTTATGTTATATGCTGTATATTCATTTTTTAATAAAATAAATCAAAATACTAATTTAAAAAATTGATGTATTAGAATTCATACATTACTAATCTCTACATCATTTACAATACCTTCACAAATTATGTTTTGACCAAACAAAAGAATTGGTACACCTTGTTTAATACAAATACATGTTTAGTTTTTAAGCATAATAAAAGTTTGTTTGCTATTACATGGGCTAGTTTTATCATTGTGATTATTTTAGTTCACGTATATTAATACTCGCAATTTGTAAAATCTTTTTTATATCTTATCATGCATAAAATAGACCCCACTACCCCACCCCACCTCTCTCTCTCTCTCTCTCTCTCTGGTTATCTGGTTAACCGCTGACGAGACTCTGACTACAATAGGTAAGTCACTTTTTCTCTCCCTTTTCTCCTATCTCCCCTTCGTCTCGGTCTTCTTCCTCTCCCCTTCGTCTCCGGCTTCTTCCTCATTTCCTTGTTGTACTGTCTCTCTCCTTTTTGTTCACTTTTCTACCCCTTTTCTCACCTTCTCTCTTTCCTGTTATTATTTCCTTCTCTTATTCTTCTTCTTTTCTTCTCTGCACCTTCTTTTTGTCACCTTTGACTTTTTTCCCCTTTTTCTTTTTTTTCCTTTACATTGTCGTCCTGCTTCCCGCCTTCGACATTTACTTCAACAACCAGATCTGAGCGAAAACCAAAAGCGACAGTGTCCGCCTTTTCCCCTTCTTTTAGAACCGCGACTTGGATTTTTGTTTTTCATGTACACACTTCTCCGGGGACCATCAGAGAGCATGTGAAGTCCATACGCTGGCAAGAAAGTAGTATCGGTTAGCAATACTATAGGCGTGTGGAGGCACGTAGAAGCTGTAAATTAACTCTGTCAAGTGTTGTAGCTACACATCGTCACCTCCGACCCTCTTCTAGGTTCTAGCTTTCGGGAGTTAGTACCTCTGGTTCTCCTATCTCCTTTTGCCTTTATTCCCTGCAAATTAATAGTCTTGCCTAGTCTTTGGTCACTACTTACCTGCTCATTTGTACTCGCTTGATTAGGACCTGTAGTTTCAGTTTTGATTCTATCATTTTAGGCCCTTTGCTTGTTTATAGCGTTAGTCTTAGTGTAGTTTATCCCTTAGTAAATAATACTCACTTTAGCGATAGCGTAATGCTTCCCTTTAGTATAGCAGCTTTAGTTATTAATGGCAGAGTATGGTCATGTCCTCGATTTGGGGAAGGGACAGGGGGCAAGAGGGTGAGGGAGCCTCCAGACTGAGAATTGGGTCCTAGAATATAGGTACTCTAACAAAAAACTATAGAGTCAGTCAAGATTATCTAGAAGAGGAAGGTCAACATAGCTTATGTCTAGGAGACTAGATAGGTGGGATAAGTCACAAGATGTAGACGAGTTTAAATTATGGTACTTAGGAGGCGTGAGAGGTAAGAATGGGGCAGGTATTTTGATTGATCAAGAACTTAGGGAGCAAGTAGTAGAGATTAGGAGGGTAAACGATCGGTTGATGGCTATTAAGTTAGTTGTGGGTGGGCTTACTTTCAAAATTGTTAGTGCTTAATCACCTCAAGTGGGCTTGAACAAGGAGGTCAAAAGGTACGTCTAGAAGGATTTGGAGGGGTTGTGTGAGGTATTATGCATACCGAGAAGCTATTCATAGGAGGACATTTCAATGGTCATATCGGGACTACTTCTAAGGGGTATGACGATGTACATGGCAGCTTCAGTTTTGGATGTAGAGACAAAGGTGGAACCTCACAGTTGGATTTTGCTAGAGCCTTCAATTTGGTAATAGCTAACTCGAGTCTCTAGAAGAAGGAGAAGCACTTTATCACCTTCTACAGTACGATGTCCAAGACTCAGATTGATTACATACTTCTTTGGAAGTGTGATAGGAGTATTTGCAGGAATTGCAAGGTTATCCCAAGGGAGAACATCATGACCCATAAAACTCTTGATTATGGACTATGGGGATTAAAATGAAGAGAAAGAAGAGGGTTGTGTATGGTCAACCTAGGATCGGGTGGGGATCCTTGAATAAGGACAAAGCTCTAGAGTTAGGGGAGAAGTTGCTGGCTATAGGGGCCTGGAAGAGTGGTGAGAACGTGAGTAGCATGTGGACCACGATAACGAACTGCATTAGGTAAGCGGCTAGAAAGGTGTTAGGGGTTTCAAAGGGGTACTTTAGTTGTCGCAAATGGGATTGATGGTGGAACAAAGAGATTTAAGAAAAAGTAAAAGCCAAAAATGTGGCGTATCTAAGACTAGTGGAGAGCATAGATGAGAAGGAGAAGGGGACGAATACAGAATGGTATAAAAGTCTAAGAACGAGGATAAGTTAGCGGTTATGGAGGCTAAGACTACAACATTTGGACATTTATATGAAGAACTTGGGAAAAAAGGCCGGGACAAGAATTTATACAGGCTATGCATCCCGTAGTTTCATATGTTGAAGTGCGTCGTAAGTGACTAGACATACGCTTGGAGAGCAAGAGTATTCTCAATTTCATAAGTTTTTAAAACTATGTACTGCACACGTTGGACGATTTTGAATTTAAATAAATTGAAGAAAATAAGTTTCATTGAAAGTCTGCAAGTTGGTTGGGAATATCATAACCCATACTTTTGGAGTAATACTAGGAGCGCTTAGCATGCTAAAAAGGTTATGTTATGAGGTGTTTGAATCGCAGAATCATCCTATATTAAGAAGTTAAGCGAGTTGTAAAACAAAAGTCAACAAAAATTATCACAATTTACATTCATAAGTTTATTGAAATTTGGGTCTAATATCACTGAGTTTTTCTCCTACTATACTTGGAGTTACTACGTCATCCACCCACCAAAAATTTCTACGAGTCTATTTTCAACGCCTTAAGCCATTCGTCGATACAACATCGGATTAGAAAGATATTTATCGCAGGCAGCCCTTTTGGGACCCACTTGAGGCAGTGGAATTTTATAACTTTTTACTTAAATAGTGTAAGGCTTGTTTTGATCCATTTTTTTTACCAAACCAGTCTCTTAACACTTCCCAAACTCTCTCTAAGTGGCCTCTCATGTTTCAAGAGCAAATCCAAATCTAAACTATTCAAATCGAACATCAAAAGTCTCCAGAGACTAGAGGAAAGTACTTCTATTGTGTTAATGTTGAGGGTTGTTCTAAGTTGAAGAAAGTACTTGTTGAAGGTTGTTCTTGTTATATAAGGTAATTTTTCCCCTATTTTACTTGTGCTTGAGCATATCTAAGCTTTAGCTAAGTTGTAAGGATGAGTAAGTTGCAAGATAAAATTTTGAAGTTGTTTGTGATATAGTTGAGTTGTGTTGGGTTGGTTAGTGTTGTTCTTATGATCGGTATAAGGTTGGAAATTATGTGAATATACTTGTTTAGAAGCTGGAATTTTAAACATATAGTATATGCGTTATGTTGATGATTTGATTATACGTAGAGGATGCAAGTTACAAGTTAAATGACTGGATGAGTAGCTAAAGTGTTATTTGTATTGTATAATGTGTTGGGGTTGGTTTTGGTGGTCATTTTGTTATAAGAAAAGGGATGAAAATGTTTAAATATATGTTTATTATTGATTGATAAAGTTTCAAGGATTATAAGGGAGCTGGTAAAGTTGAACCTTCTATCCTGATTCAATTTCCCGAAGACGACATATTTAATCGGGATCTGGCAGATGCACTGAGTCAGGAATAGAACAGTGATTATGAAAACAATGTCGATGAGTCCGGAGATGACACACCCTTCCTTGATGAGGGTGGTGATGAGGAGGAAGAGAATGATGGACCTGATTTGACGAGGGATCATGCTCCACCCCCTGTTACACCAAGAGTGTACGAGTCCCAAGTTCCATTTCATTCAAGGGAGATTCCCTACCTAGATCATTTGCCAAGTATGCCGGATGTGGATGCCCTCACAAGGGATTTTGACAAAATTCGGACAGCAATGTGGGATGAGTCTAGACCAATAGTGCTGGAAAAGTCATGTTTTTTCCTGATAAAACACGCCTAAGCAGGGCGGCAAAAATGTACATCATAAAAGAGTATCATGAGATGACGGTATGAGAGTCAAGTCCGGATGTATACAAGGTTGTTTGTCGTAGATGGTTTATGGGTTGTCATTGGATGCTGCATGCAAGCAAGAAGAAACTAGGTATGTGGAAAGTGAGTAAATACATTGGTACCCACACTTATGAAATTGACACAATCAGTGGGAATCACTTCAACTTGGATGTTGACTTGATTTCTCTTATCCTGATTCCACACATTGAAGCATCCATAAGGTACAAGATCAAAGAGTGCATTATATCCGTCCACCAGGAATAGGGTTCTACCATTACCAAAAGAAAGGAATTTCTCGGGCACAAACGTGCGTTTGAAATTTTTTATGATAACTGGGATAAGTCATTTGCAGCTCTACCCAGGTACATGGCTGCATTGCAACACTTTAACCCCGGGACCGTTGTTGAATGGAAACTTGAGCGGCGTCCTGGAATACCAGCATATATATTCAAATACGTGTTCTGGTCATTTAAACCAGCAATTGATGGTTTTCTGCATTGCTGGCCGGTAATATCCATAGATGACACTCATGTCTATGGAAAGTATGATATTAAGTTGTTGATCGCCGTTGCAGTAGATGCTAATGGACAGTTATTTCCTTTAGCTTTTTCTATCTGTGCCAACGAAAGCCAAGAGACGTGGACACTGTTTATGAACCACTTGAAAGAGCACGTTGTCAAACAACATTCAAGTATCTGTCTAATAACTGATCGACATTGTGGTACTTTAAGTTCTATAGGGAATTTGCCTGTATGGAAAGAACCATATGCCTACCACCGTTACTGTGTGAGGAACCTGAAGGCCAATTTCCAGAAGGCATATCCCAACAAGGATCTGCATGATTTAATGCGGATGATTGCAACAGATCACCAAGAGCATAAATTCTGGAGGCACATAGGATCTATTAGGCAGGAAGATGAGGCAACATATCATTGGTTGATGAAACATAAGCCTAAAAAGTGGACTTTGCATGCAGATGGTGGCAGAAGATGGGGAATTCTGACTACAAATGTGTTAGAGTCTTTCAACGGGTTATTGAAGTCTGCACGAGGATTGCCTGTCATTGCCATGGTGCAGATATCATTCAAGCAGATGGTGGAGAGGTTTGTTGAAAGGGATGCAACTGCAACGTCATTGATGGAAAGGGGTGTTGAATGTATGCCACTACCAATGAAAAGGTTTGAGAAATATAGGCGGCGAGCACATTGTCATTCATTTTTATAGTATGATCACGACTGAAATGTTTTTAAAGTTCGCATCGCTATTCATCAAAGCCGAGGGAATAATGTGCACACCATAAATGAATCTAGAAGGTTATGCTATTGTGGGGAATGGTCCATCTACCACATGCCGTGCTCACATGCCATCAGGTGCTTTCAACATACAGGTTTAGGGCCAACCAACTACGTTGATAAACAATATAGTGTTGTTGCATACTTAAACACCTATAGTGGGCAATTGTAGCCAGTGGGTGCTGAGCATTATTGGCTGCCAGAACCATTTAAAATGGTGTGTAATAAGGAGTTTTTGCGTTAGCGACATGTGCAAAAAAGAACGCGTATACGGAATCAAATAGATGTTCGTGATACCGTTTATGTGCACAAATGTGGTATATGCTTGCAAACAGGACACGACCATCGAAAATGTCCTTCAAATGTTTTGGGTGGCGGTGGTAATCCAGCTCCTGGTGGAAGTTCATCTAATGTGCCTAACTATCAAGGATACACGTAGTGTTTTATTTCCATAATGTTATTGTAATAAGTGTATCTGCTTGTTTATGTTGCAAAATGATCAAATAAAATTATGTTCCATTGCTATTAAATCTTATTGATATTTAATATTTTTAGTGGAGTAAATTAATGAATTTCTCCCTCCCGTTCATGTTATAAAAAATAGTATTGGATTAAAAAACCAAACTTATTACGTTGACTTTCGAATTTCAATCTAAAATTATTAAAAAACTACAGTGTAGGAGGAGGAAGATGTTTGATAAATATGTGAATCTGTGTGTGTGTGTGTATATATATATATATATATATATATATATATATATATATATATATATAAAATTAGTCCTAGTCCCCTATGTAATAGGATAGAGCAGTTAAATACTACATTATATATGTTGTCTTGTCGACCTGAAAAGCTGTCCGCTTGCAAAAAGCTATATTGTACCCGAAAGAATCTTTAACACGCGAATCATAACGCGGTTAAATACTACGTTATGTGTGTTGTCTTGTCGACCTGAAAATCCTGCAAAAGTTATATTGTACCCGAAATAATATTTAACACGCGAAGCATAGCGCGGTAAAATACTATATTATGTGTGTTTCCTTGCCTATAAATAACTAGCACATTTTAGTTATTACCTGTGCTTAACCAAAACAAATGGCAAAATTTTCCATAAAAGCAGGGTTTTTTTTTGCATTAACAAATGTTTGGACGCAATTACCAACCAATATGCTATTGTGGCAAACGCTGTATGGTGAAGGAATGTTGGTCTGATGGTCATGTTGGGCACATATATTGGATGTGTGGAAACAGGTTGGGAGGCAATGACGAAAATTATTGCAATTTTGAGGGATGGTATGATGAACCCATTAAACAAGAATGTTACAAAAAATCTTTGCAGTATATCTGGGATATGAACCAGGAATACCAACGTCGTGAGTCTGAAATGAAAAAAAAAATTGCGGCATTGCAGGAGAAACTAAAAGATGCAGAAGAACGAAAAAATAGGCTGGAAGAGAAATTTTAAGTGGTTGAAGTAGAGAATAATGGGCGATAGTGACTAAACAAACACATGTATGTGTTGGGTGTAGTTTTTTATCTTTATGCTTTCCCTGTCATGTATTTTCATTAGTTGTACTGAATTTAAATTATGTTATGTTGCAGAATATATAGGCCAATAGCCTGCACAACATGCAAAATATAAATTATGGAACGCTAGGTCACTGCTATAAGTAAGACTACCAAATAACATACCAGTGCCTCGTGCCTCCCGGCGTATGGAACATACCGACCGCCAGCGCGGTGAATGGGATTCCCGACGAAAATTCGAGTAACGCCGCGGTACCAGCCCATATAATCAGGCTTAGTATCCGTTCGGCACGGTGAAGGGAGGGAGGAATTAGGTCAAGTCACCGGTCCCAAGTATCGATCTGCGCCTCTAGTTATGCCACATATGCATGATCCACCCTGGAACGATCATCCCGCTGGAAATGTGTGGTCTCCCAGGTAAACGGTGACGGTACAAGCTGCAGACGGCCAAACTGGAGAAGTACCCGCTCGGTGGCATGATGCTCCACAATATCTAGGCACATCAACGGGACGAAAGCACTCCAAATAAGTTGGTCGGCCGAGCAATAATCGGGCAAGCCAGCTATCAACGCGTCACTTAGATATATACATTTAAGTAACAACAGAAAACGTGAGTACACACAAAACATGTGAAGCCATGACAAGTAAACTTAGATATAGATTCACCTATGCGCCCTCCAACAAATCCAACAAATCCCTGCACAAGGGGAGATTATGTTGAGCCTCTTACTCTCGTCCATATCCCCGCCGGAGAACCCACCTCCTAGCTAGAGGGAGAAATAGAGGTGGTACATCCGGAGCTAATGGTGGTAGAGGTGGCTGCAACTGCAGGAACTTCTCCCAAGCCCAAACCTAACATACAAAGTTGACATAAAATATAAGATATATTCTTACTAGGTATGTTATAATGAATAGAATATTCGAATATGTTGTCACCTGTAGCAGCGGCAAAAATCTAGCAACGTCACGCTGGGTGCCCATGCTCGCCTAGCACATCTACCTGTACAAGTAGGCGAGAACAACAACACCCCAGCTGTAATGGGGTAAATCATCTTGCCGCTCAAGATGATGAAGATATCTCAAGCTGACTAGGTTCCCCGAAGTGTTCGGGAACAAGACCCTTCCAAATATAAGGAGTAGAAACAACCTCGTGTTTCGGTGAATATACAGCTGATCATGCCCAACTATGCCTTATAAAAAGGACTAAGCGGTCGTTGTCAATATATTCCGGGTATTAAGCCAGAGTCGAATCCTATAGGGAATTAACCTACCAATCACAATTATCAGACACACTCAGTTCCACGTACTCAACTTCCAAGATATTTTGTATAACAATTGGTTGGTTTTCTACTAACTATTACTTTATGAAACTATTAACTAAGAGCTAACTAAGAATGGGTTGTAAAAAATAATGAGAAGGATCTAAGGTTATGATTTCCCATATTGATGGAATCCCCTCCTGCTATGTTTCATATAAATTCACCTAATCGTCTCTATAGATCATGAGTACTCTTACTACCGTAAATCTCTCCCGAGTAATTATGATAATTTACTAGAAATACTCTCCCGAGTTATGCTAGCTGGCTTTTATTACAGCTCACTTAGATCGCACCCAAGGTTTCGTTATCCCTAATCTCACCTTTAAGCCTTTGGTTATTGATTCCTCACATATGTCGGGAGTGATGTTGTTCAACAACTACCTAAATATGCACTCCCTCCCGAGTAATACATACTAAATAGGCACATCTATTGAGAATCCTTTCAATTAACTACAACAAGAACGTAGTTGAACAAGTAGAGATTAAACTTGGCAAATCTATATTAACATAGCAAGAGTTCCATCCTTCAATAGGTTCCATCAAAACCTTAGACTAAATGTTTAGCTACTCATAATAAAACAATAAAAGCAATAAAATAATTCATGATTCCCAAAATAATGATAAAAGACGAAAAATGAAAACTCTAATGGTGTCTTGATCTTTCTCCCATTTGTTCTTGCCTCCAAATTAAGTCTAAAACAAGCTTAACCTTGACTTGTGTGAGTTTGTTGAGTTTATATAGGGTTAGGATAAGTTTCCCATGTTTTGCACTTAAGCCCTTAGGCTTTCCTGGCTGTCTCCAAGTCGCCCGTTTCCGCGAGCCAACCGCGGTGGATTATGCCGATTCTATTTTTCTCCTTTGTCCACCGCGTTCCAGCCGCGGTCCGACCGCGGTCGCGGTGAACTATTGCCCAGTCTTTCTAGCCTTTTCTTGCTCGTTTTCATCTGGACTATTCTCGTTTGGCCTTGTATCTACATATTTGACGTCAAAACACTCCATATTATCTTCCAACTTCGAAGTAACTCTTGCAAAGCACAAAAACCTTAATTAGAGCATTTTGTTATCATTTAGCACTTAAAACATCAATAAAGTATGGTTAACTTAGAGCATAAATAACACTAACAAAGGATCATTCAAAGCAGACTAAAGGCATAGGGCAAAGGAGCTTAGAAGGGTGACGGAGGGGAGTAGTAAGGTATGAAATCACTTAGATAGAAGCATGTTGGATGACGGAACGATGACTTCATGCTTAAATTCGAAATTTGAGATTTCTGACCTTGAGAAATGACGTAAGTGATAGATGGAATCGTTCAGTAGGCTAGTTTCCATTTTCGATTGAGAAAGCGGCGGGCCCAGTGAGCTCTCCAAATCCCATAATATAGGCTATTATCAGCAGCTCTGGTGTATAGCCAGTGATGTCAGGGTGAAATACCTCTAAATGGTCTCGGATAGTCGTCAACTGCAGACGACTGGCGTAGCCAGTGCAGTCTCCTCCTGTGGCCGGAAACCAGTGAGCTGCTGCAACATGTCTAGGTACTGCTCACCTGTCAGTTCTCTCATGGCCTGCGACAGATCGACGGGGTGCCCATCAACGGGCAGCCCATATATAACCTCCACGTCCTGCAGTGTGATGGTAGCCTCGCCGATGGGCAAGTGGAATGTGTGCATCTCCGGTCGCCACCGCTCTATCAGGGCCGTGATCAAATGCCAATCGAGCTGCAGCCGCCCGATCTCCAAAATCCTGTAGAAGCCCATATCCTGCAGGCGTCTAACTACATGGGGATGGAGAACTATGCCCTTCAGAAAGTCCTACATGTCATCCACTCTCCTGTAGGGCTGCTTATCGGACAGATTGTGCGGTTATTTACTCTTAACGGTTTGGCTTATCGGTTATCGACTTTTAAATATATTAATCCGCTAGCCACCCGATAAGATATTGGGTGGATTGGTATCAGTTTAGCTCTTATCAGACGGTTTATCAGTCTAATTCAATCTATATTGTCTGTTAACGCATTTGAACTTGTATCTCCCTTGTGAGGTTAGACCTTAGAAATATTGATTCTTATTTATCATGGTGTTTTCTGATTTCTTGAGTCCATCAGTATTGACTTTAATCTACGTTGGTCGATGATTTTTATTTATTGTGGACATTAAAGTAATCAGAGAGGAAAAGAACGGTTTTTTGCAGTGCAAAATTCCCAAACAAAAGGACAACCAAGAAAATGGAGTTGTCATTTGTATTACTGTATAGTTATGCCACATCCTTGGAAGTTACGAACCGGAGAGAATTCAAGAATTCAACTCTTTAGTCACACGGTTTTAAAGACTATAGTATACGTATTTAGGAATTAGGCGTTAGAGATAGAGTATTGGAAGTGGAAGGGTTATATATATATATATATATATATATTTTCTTAACGGGCTAACGGATTATCCGTTAAGAAAATTGAATAATCCGACCCCAAACTGATAAGCCGTTAATATAAAAATTTCAATATGTTCCCCGTCCGTTATACTGTTAACCCGATACCAATAAGCCACTAAGCTTCGATTTCGGTTCGGTTCGGTTCTCGATTTCGGTTCGGTTTTGAACACCCTACTCTCCTGACCTGGAGAGTCTGGGCCAGTAACTCTCCCTCCCATATGTGGGCGGACCTATGATCGCCCTGTAACGACAGTAGCTCATCGCTGGAAGGTCCGGGATGCATAGGCGGCACCTCCGTGTCATCTACTGTAAATTAAAGAATATTAATTACATGTTAGTTTTATTATTTTACATGTTAGTTTTATAATTTTATATGTTTGTTTGTAAATTAAATAATTAATTTTTATAATTATATAATATTTAATTATTAAATATTCACATATGGGTTCCGGGCTCGATATTTGAGGCTTAGTAGCACCAAGATATCCTGAATTCTTTTATGTGTAAGTTTTATTATTTTACATGTTAGTTTTATAATTTTATATGTTTGTTTGTAAATTAAATAATATATTTTATAATTATACAATATTTAATTATTAAATATTCACATATGGGTTTCAGGCACGATATTTGAGGTCCAGTAGCACCAAGATATCCTGAATTCTTGTATGTGTTAGTTTTACTATTTTACATATAAGGTTTATATGTTTGTTTGTAAATTAAATAATTAATTTTTATAATTATATAATATTTAATTATTAAATATTCACGTATGGGTTCTAGGCTCGATATTTGAGGCTCAATAGCACCAAGATATCCTGAATTCTTATATGTGTTAGTTTTATTATTTTACATGTTAGTTTTATAATTTTATATGTTTGTTTGTGAATTAAATAATTAATTTTTATAATTGTACAATATTTAATTATTAAGTATTCACATATGGGTTCCAGGTTCGATATTTGAGGTCCAATAGCACCAAGATATCCGGAATTCTTGTATGTGTTAGTTTTATTATTTTATATGTTAGTTTTATAATTTTATATGTTTGTTTGTAAATTAAATAATTATTTTTTATAATAATACAATATTTAGAGCCCGTTTGGAATGGATTAAAAAAAGTATCTTTTAAGTTAAGTGCTTAAAAACACATTATAAGTGCTGGAGCTTGGTATATAAATAAGCAATTACGTGTTTGGATAAAAGTGCTGAAACTGAAAAAAACTAATAAAGTATTTGGTAAAGAAGTGTTGGTAAAAACTTTTTCCTGTAAAAATGACTGAAATATCCTTAAAGTTATTAACATTATAAAGAATATGATTACTATAATATTATATTTTTTGTTCATAGCTTCTATTCATCAGCCCCTTTCCAAGAATCCATTAGAAATTTCAAGTTGAAATCTTCAAAATTAATCCTTTGTTTACTCTAAACAGAAAGCAATTGGCCAGAGAAGAGAGATAGTTAATTATTCTCATCATTTGTCATAAACCCTTTATGCGTTTCTTTGTTAATAAAATCCATTCTTGAATTGTTGTTGCTGTTATTCTTAGGTTGAAAAATGAAAACCAAAAAAAAAGATAAAAGAAAAAGTTGGCAAATTAGTCACAAAAGTCGTAGTTACGACTTATGAAATTTATAGAAAGGAGCAATATATATATTTGGTCTACTATTAGTAAACCAAATATAAAAGTGTTTTACTGAAAGATATGAGGGGTGCGTAGGGAAAAATAGTGAATGAAGTGTAAAGAAAGAAATGAAAGGAAAAGAGAGGAAAGTTATGGAAGAAGACGAAGAAGAAAGCAGAGTATGTTGTAACAAGAATGGAGAAGAAGGTTGCGACAACAAGAATGGAGAAAAGAAAAAGATGGTATGTTGTAGGGTTTTCTACTGAGGGGTAATTTATAAAGAAAAATTATAACGGATAAAACTGTAATATGCTTGGTCAAAGCAATATGGCTTTTAAGCCAATTTCGAAAAAGTTGGGTTTTCCAACTTATTGGTTTTGGCTTTTTTTTCAGCAGCTTTTAACTTTTGTTAAGCCTTTTTTTGGGTTGCCAAACACTTCCACAAGTTAAAAAGTGCTTAAAAGCTGGAAGATATTTGACCAGCTTTTAAGCCCATCCAAACAAGCTCTTAATCATTAAGTATTCACATATGGGTTCCAGGCTCAATATTTGAGGCCTAGTAGCACCAAGATATCCGGAAAATATTTTTGTTTTCTCATGTTATTTTTTTACGATCGTTGACTAGAATTGGACAGAGTTTGTATTTGATCTATCCGTTATTTTGACGTATTTTTGGGTATAAGACATACTTAAACTACATGGATACTACGCTAAAAGACACTACATTTTACTACGCTAAAA
Organism: Nicotiana paniculata; assembly: GCA_005239505.1. Lineage (NCBI taxonomy): Eukaryota > Viridiplantae > Streptophyta > Magnoliopsida > Solanales > Solanaceae > Nicotiana > Nicotiana paniculata. Next base: position 6,302 of record ML349512.1, on the reverse strand, counting down.
ATGCACTATATTACTAGTATTTAACCAAATAAATAATCTAAACTAGATAAAAATAACAAATACATTTAATCACAAAACATTCACGAAAATATATATATACAACAGTAAAAGTAGCTTACTAACATTTTTTTTTAACAAAATAATAATGATTTCTCAATTTTTACATATTTTTTTAGTACACTAATATTTTATTCCGGATAAAAATAATATACCAGTTTAATCGTAAAAAAAAACACAAAACAACATAGAGCACATTTTAAACAACTAATATGCATTTTTATACGAGTTTCGACAAAAACTAAATCGGAATAACTCGATTTATGTTTTTTGAAAAGTAGAAGATTTGAATCCGAAACGAGCAACCCACAACGAGAGAAGGATTAGCTGGGATATGAGACCAAGAATCTTTACTTTTTGTGGGACAGGTGGGGCCCACTCAATTTTTTTTTGGTCATTAATGGAGGGGGGACCACTACTGTGAGATTTAAAAATGTATAGCGCCTTAATAAACCACGCTACACCTGGACGTCTAATCAACTTTATATATATCTCTCTTTAAAAGGGCTCTATATATAGTTTGGTCACTAAATTGTTTTTTCACTTATTTCGGTCTTATGAATCCAAAAAGACCACATTTAGGTTTCGGACTCTAGATAACAGATACGCTAGTCCGGAAGTATAGCGCCTTAATAAACCGCGCTATACCTGAGCGATTTATGTATATCATTATATCTTAGTCGGGTATGAGATGATAGTACCACTACGCTTGCTGGGAATGTACAAACTTACGAGTCTTATAGCTAGCACATACGTACGAGACGAGAGTTAACACTAAAATTTATAGGTTCACATGACTTGTATATGATAGGTTAGACCTGTTATGAGATGTGAGATATTGTTACAAAAAGTCCAGGAAGGCAAAGCTACAGAGAAATACTACGTGTCCTGATTGGTAAGACTAGGGTATATGATGTTAAAAACTTGTTGTATGATGTGATCTTCAATTTCCAAGTGATTGTGACACATATTTTATCATGTCACCACATCAACATTTCTTTCATTTGTGTACAATACTGTCTTATAATTATTTTTTGCCTTGCATACTCGGTAATTATTTCGTACTGACGTCTCTTTTGCCGAGGACGCTGCATTTCATGTTGCAAGCTCAGGCAGTCAATTTGGCGGACCCATGAAGTAGGTACTCTCAGTTCTAGCAGTTGATTGGCGAGACTCCATTTCATCTGGCGTGGAGTCGAGTCTAAAGGTTATTTGATTTTGTGATGTATACGGTTTAGGGGTAGGTCGGGGCCTTGACCCAACTATGTTATGTCTATCAGATGTACTTAGAGGCTTTTGTAGATGTATGTGCACTTGTGGTCAGTTACCGTATGATAGACAAATGTCTATGCTGGTTGAGGCATTGCAGGCGCGTGTGTTGATATATATATATATATATATATTGATTGCAGGTGTTGCAAATATGGTAACTTTACTAGTTTTATGGAATAGGACGCTCACGTATGTAAGGCATTAAGTGAATATCCACCTCACTTAGGTTGGGGCATGACAAGCTAGCCAACATGAGAGAGAGAAAGGCCTGTGACCTGGACCAAGTGAAGTGCATAAAAGATGAGGAAGGTAAAGTAATGGTGGATGAGGCAAATATTAGACGAAGATGGTAAACCTATTTCCACAAACTTTGGACGAAGAGGGAGACATGAACATTATGCTGGGTGATTTGGAGCACTACGGGGGTCGCCGAAAACCCATGTAGGCATATAAAGGTTGTGGGCTATGCGTAAGATGAATAAGGAAGAGTGACCGGGCTAGATGAAATTCTAGTGGAATTTTGTGATGACCCAAAAGGTCATCCCTTATTTTATAAGTCAAAATTGTGTTCGAGGCCTTGAAAACCTCTTTTTATCTCACCTCGTTTTGCGTGTGCAGCCCGGGCATATACCTGGGAAGCTTTTATAAGAAAAATTGTGAAAAATGCTAGTTAAAATTAAATTTAAGTTGACTTCGGTCAACATTTTGAGTAAACAGACCTGGACCCATGATTTGACGATCCCGGAGGGTCCGTAGGAAAATATGGGACTTGGCCGTATGCCCAGAATCGAATTCCGAGGTCCCAAGCCCGAGAAATGAATTTTTGAAAGTAATTGTTTTACTGAAAATATAAGAGCTTTTTGAAATTTGGTTATATTTGAAATTTATGGTATCAGGCCCGTATTTTGGTTTTGAGCCCGGTGCAGGTTCAATATGATATTTGAGCTGTGTCTGTAAAATTTGGTAAGAAATGGAGGTCGTTTGACGTGATTCGGACCCGTATTTGTGAAATTTGATTTGAAAGTTTTGAGATTTTTCTTTGATTTCTATGCTAAATTCGTTGTTTAAGATGTTATTTTGATGATTTAATCGCACAATTAAGTCTGCAGGACGTTTTTGAGGTCGTGTCCTTGTTTGGGTTAGAGCCCCGAGGGCTCGGGTAAGTCTCGGATAGGCGTCAGAGTGCTTTTGGACTTAGAAAAATCTGGTGTTATTGTTGTTGCTGGTGTCCAGGCATTTTCTCTATGCGAACGATTGTTACACCACACGAACGCACTACACAAATTGGGAGGGGGCAAGTTTACCTTATGCGAACGCATAGGGTAGGACGCGAACGCGGAGCTTTAGGAAGTTGCTCTATGCGAACGCGTCCAGTCTCATGCGAAACTCATAGAATAGGAAGGGGGCTGGGGTTGGGTAGCCATTTCACTGTGCAAACGCGTCCACTTTGACGCGAACGCGAAGGGCAGGGGAATGGAAGCCTACACGAACAGACATGCTTGGTCGCGAACGCATAGTGCATCTGCCCAGTGTTTTTTTTAAAACAGTAGCAGAATGGGAATTAGGCCATAACTCCATATTTTCAAAACCAAGGAAGCTTAGGGGCGATTTTTGAAGAGGGAATTCAGTACCAAACCATAGGTATGTGTTCTTAGACTCGTTTTCTTCCATCTCCATTAACACCCATTAGATTTATAGGCCTAAATCATGTTCTTAAGGATAAGAAATTAGGATTTGGGTAGAGTTAGAGATTTTTGAATAATTGGAGTTTAGACCTCGTTTTGGGGTCGGATTCCGAAACTAATTATATATTCAGGCTCGTGGGTGAATGGGTGATCAGAATTTTTGTCCGAACATCGTGTTTTGACTAAGCGGGCCCGAGGTCGATTTTTGACTTTTTGGGAAGAATGATGGAAAACCTATAATTAAGCCTTGGGATTGAATTATTTATCATTTACTGATGTTATTAAGTTAAATATGTCTATATACAAGTTAATTGGAGTCAAATTCAAAAGGGAAATGTGGTAATCGAGGCTTGAGTTTGGTGGTGGAATTCGAGGTAAGTGTTTGGCTTAACCTTAGCTTGAGGGAATATGTGTTGTGTCTTATTTGCTATGTATAAGTATCATGTTCAACGTATAGGTGAGGTGATGAGTACCTATACGTTGGTGTTAAGCATGCCCTTGAGTCGGATACTGTGATTTATGTGGTTTTTCGTTAAGTAATATTTGAGTTTCACTTTATAGTTATTCATGTTGGTGGAAATTCCTTGATATTGAATAGTGTTGAGTATTGGTTTCAGTTGAAAATTTTTATATGAAGTTATGTACTAAGTGAGATTGGATATAGCTGTTTTCCCTTGCCGGAATGGTATTGATTCCACCGTTGGCTCCCTTGCCGGAACATTATGGTTTTATTTTGTTTACTCTGTTAATTTCCTTGTGGATTGCTGTCATTTGATGTGTTTGGGTGAGGAAGAGTGTTAAAGCACGAAGGGTGATGTCGTGCATGAGATTTTGAGTGAATGTTAATGCACGAAGGGTGATGCCGTGCCGATATTGTGATTTTAAAAGCACGAAGGGTGATGTCGTGCTGAATATATTGATTCTGATGGTAAGGACGAGAGTAAAAGCACGAAGGGTGATGTTGTGCACTTGTTTTCATATTACTATTTTTATTGCTTAAATCGATATATAAATTGTGCTTTATCTCGTTATTTCCAATATTTGATATTTCCTCCCCTCAGCATGTTCCCCTTTCCCTTATGCTTAATTGATTATTTCTCATTGTTATTATTTTCTCTATATACTGTTAAATTGCACAGGTTGTTTTGGTTGTCGTGTCCTAGCCTCGTCATTACTTCGCCGAGGTTAGGTTCGACACTTACTCAGTACATGGGGTCGGTTGTACTGATACTACACTCTACACTTTTGTGCAGATCCCGGTACAGGATCCTACAGACCTTAGAGCGAGGAGGCTGCCTTCAGTCCACGTGGAGACACCGAGGTAGTCCTGCAGGTGACCGCAGGCCTTGGCGTCCCCTTCTACTTCATTTGTATTTTGTTCTAGTATCCCAGAAATATACGTATTCAATTTTGTTCAGACCCCTTATTTGTAGTATTCGTAGATAGTCCATGAAGTTGTGACACAAAATTCTAGGTTTGGCATTTTGATTCTCGTAATGGTATTTAATCAAGTTGTTAGACTTTGTTTTCTTCCGCCCTTTTTCTTTTCGTTGATTTGTACATCACCTTTTATCTGCTAAAAATAAATGGATAAGGTAAAAATAAACATTCACATTGGCTTGCCTAGCAGGTTCAATGTTAGGCGCCATCACGGTCCCAACGGTGAAAAATTCGAGTCGTGACAAATTTCGGAAGAACGCAAGTAAGGCGGGCTTAGAGTGGCTTATCGGGTTTTTATGTCATTTTCAGGATGAAGAAGATGCTTGAGGAGAGGAGGTAGAGTACGATTATTCCACTGTACTAGAACAAAAACGATTTCCAAAATTGGAACAACTATATGAGGTATCATGCTGCTAAACTACACAATAAAAGTTTGGGAGAGAGGGTGGAAGTAAGAGTGAGGAATGGTGTGTCGATTTTCGAGAGCGAGTTTTTATTTATGTTGAGGCGTCCAATTATGGAGACCATCCACATTATTAGGAGATTGATGAAGCAGTATAAGGAGAGAAAGAGGGACTTGTATATGGTATTTATTGACCAAGAGAAAGCTTATGACAAACTATCAAGAGAGGTTCTATGGAGATGTTAATAAGAGGAGGCTCACAATATTTTTCGGTTGTGATGGGGTTGCACTATGGATCGACTCTTAGCATATTCTTATTTGCCTTAACGATGGACGTACTGACACACTACATTCAAGAGAGGTGTCTTGGTGCATGTTATTTGAAGATGATATTGTACTGATTGACGAGATGAGATGGCGTCAACGCAAGTTTGGATATTTGGAGACAGACCCTGGAGTCTAAAAGTTTCAAGTTAAGCAAGACCAAAATAGAATTTGGTGTAACGACCTGACCGGTCGTTTTGCGTTATCGGACCCTGTTCGCCTAAATGAAATTTCCCATGGCAGCTTATTATAATTTATGACTTGCGGGGACGGGTGGTTCGGGATTCGGAAGCGTTTAGAGTGATATAGGAACACTCGGTTCCTTAAGGTTGCCTTTAAGGCCAAGTTTGACTTCGGTCAACATTTTGAGTAAACGACCTCAGAATCGAGTTTCGACGGTTCCGGTAGCTTCGTATGATGATTTAGGACTTGGGCGTATTTTCGGAATGGGTTTTCATGAACCGAGAGTGTTTCGGTACCCAATAGCGAAATAAGAGTTTCCTTATGTTCATATCGTGGTTTGGGACGTGTTTTTGTGTTATCGAAGTCCGAATAGAATTTTGAGACCGAGAATAGTTCCATTATGTCATTTATGACTTGCTTGCAAAATTTGTTGTCATTCCAAGTAGTATAGGTCGGTTCGGCGCATTAAAAGCGAATTCAAGAAACTTCAAGTTCCTAAGTTTGATTCTAGGGGTTTTGAGGTATGATTTTGAGTTTTAGCATTGTTTTGGCTGTTCTGAAGGCTCGAGCGACTCCGCATTATGATTTCGGACTTGTTAGTATATTTGGACGGTGGCTCGGGTAGGCCCAGGTGCCTCTCGGGCACAAAACGAGGCCAAAAATCAGATGAAGCAGTTGCTGGTGCACCTGACCTGGTGTGACCGCAGGTGCGGTTGCCCAGTCACAGGTGCGAGACCGCTCCTGCGGTCCTTGCCTCGCAGGTGTGGCTTCAAGTGAGGCTGCCCATTCCTCATAGGTTTATAGGTCCCTTCAAGGTGTTGAGGCAAGTTGGGGAGGTTGCTTATTGTCACACCTCCTTTATTATACGCCCCAAAGGGGTACAGGAGTTTCTCCACTTAAAGTGACATTATTCGAAATGGGAATATTTTATTTCTATT
>ML349510.1:50682-78456 GCA_005239505.1 Nicotiana paniculata | reverse complement strand
TTGGCTTGACTAATGCCCCAGCAGCATTTATGGACTTGATGAACAGGGTGTTCAGGCCTTACAATGATTCTTTTGTCATTGTCTTAATTGATGACATTTTGATTTACTCATGTAGCCTGGGGAACACGAGCAACATTTGAGAGTGGTGCTCCAGACTTTGCAAGAACAGAAGCTATATGCTAAGTTCTCCAAGTGTGAGTTTTGGTTGGATTCCGTGGCATTCTTGGGACATGTGGTATCCGGAGAGGGTATCAAGGTTGATCCTAAGAAGATCGAGGTAGTTCAGAGTTGGTCACGTCCTACTTCAGCTTCAGAGATCAGAAGTTTCTTGGGTCTAGCAGGCTACTACCGGTGATTTGTGGAAGGCTTCTCTTCCATTGCAACCCCATTGACTAGATTGACTCAGAAGAATGCCCCGTTCCGATGGTCTGACGACTGTGAGGCGAGCTTTCAGAAGCTCAAGACAGCATTGACCTCCGCACCAGTTTTAGTATTGCCTTCCGGCGCTGGGATGTATATAGTGTATTGCGACGCTTCTCGCATTGGTTTGGGATTTGTGTTGATGCAGGAAGGGAGAGTTATTGCTTATGCTTCGTGCCAGGTGAAGGTTCATGAGAAGAATTACCATGTGCACGATTTAGAGTTGGCGGTGATCGTTCATGCTCTTAAGATTTGGAGGCACTACTTGTATGGGGTGTCCTGTGAGGTTTATACAGACCACCACAGCTTGCAGCACTTGTTCAAATAGAGGTATCTTAATTTGAGGCAGCGCAGGTGGCTTGAGTTGTTGAAGGATTATGACATCACCATTCTATATCATCCGGGCAAGGCTGCTTTGATCAGGAAGGCAGAGAGTATGGGTAGCTTGGCTTATATTGCAGCAAATGAGAGACCTCTAGCCTTGGACATTCAGTCCTTGGCTAACCGCCTGGCGAGATTAGACCTTTCAGAGCCTCGTCGAGTTTTAACACATGTAGTTGCTCAGTCTTCGTTATTGGGGGAGATTAAGGCCCGGTAGTTCGATGATCCGTGCTTACCAGAGCTTCGGGAGACAGTGGTACATGGTGGTGCCATCGAGGTTACTATTGGCGAGGATGGTGTTTTGAGACTTCAGGACCGTTTATGTGTTCCTAATGTTGATGGCCTGAGGGAGAGGATTCTAGAAGAGGCACACAGTTCTCGGTATTCTGTTCATCCTGGTGCTACGAAGATATATCGTGATTTGAAGCAGCATTACTGGTGGAGGCGGATGAAGAGGGACATTGTCGAGTATGTGACTAGGTCTCTTAATTACCAGCAGGTGAAGTATGAGCACCAGAGGCCAGGAGGCCTACTTCAGCAGATGCCTATTCCTGAGTGGAAATGGGAGCGCATCACTATGGACTTCGTGGTTGGGTTGCCTCGGACTTTGCGGAAGGTTGACGCGGTTTGGGTCATTGTGGATAGATTGACCAAATCGGCACATTTCATTCCTGTAGCTACTACATATACTTCTGAGAGGTTAGCCCAGATCTACATTCGGGAGATAGTCCGGTTGCACGGTGTGCCGATGTACCTTATATCAGATCGAGGTCCTCAGTTCACTTCGTACTTTTGGAGAGCATTGCACAGTGGTTTGGGCACCCAGATAGACCTCAGCACAAAAGTTCACCCTCAGATTGATGGCCAGTCGGAGCATACAGTTCAGATATTGGAGGACATGCTCAGGGCATGCGTGATTGACTTCGGAGGTCAGTGGGACCAGTTCTTGCCTTTGGCTGAGTTTGCTTACAATAATAGTATCAGTCCAGCATCGAGATGGATCCATGTGAGGCTTTGTATGGTCGGTGATGTCGTTCCCCTATCGGATGGTTTGATCCTGACGAGGCTAAGTTATATGGCACCGACCTGGTGAGGGATGCTTTGGAGAGGGTGAAGTTTATTCAGGAGAGGCTCCACACAGCACAGTCCAGACAGAAGAGTTACGCACATCAGAGGGCACGTGATGTATCATTTATGGAGGGAGACAAGGTTCTGTTGAAGGTCTCGCCGATGAAGGGTATTATGAGGTTTGGGAAGAAGGGCAAGTTGAGCCCAAGGTTTATAGGTCCCTTCAAGGGGTTGAGGCGAGTTGGAGAGGTTGCTTATGAGCTAGCCTTACCTCCCAGTTTATCAGGAGTTCATCTGGTCTTTCATGTATCCATGCTCCGGAGGTACCACGTCGACTTCTCTCACGTGGTTGATTTCAGCACTATTCAGTTGGATGAGAGGTTGGGCTACGAGGAGGAGTCAATTGCTATTATTAATAGATAGGATCGCCACTTGAGGTCCAAGAGAGTTTCTGCAGTGAAGGTCCAGTGGAGGGGCCAACCAGTCGAGGAAGCGACCTAGGAGTCCGAAGAAGACATGCGGAGTGGATATCTGCATTTATTCAGCACTTCAGGTATGATTCTAGACCCGTTCGAGGACGAACGTTTGTTTAAGAGGTGGAGAATGTAACGACCCGACCGGTCGTTTTGCATTATCGGACCCCGTTACCCTAAATGAAACTTCCCATAGCGGCTTATTATGATTATGACTTGCGGGGGCGGGTGGTCCGGGTTTCAGAAGTGTTTAGACCGATATTGGAACACTTGGTTCCTTCAGGTTGGCCTTTAAGGCCAAGTTTGACTTCGGTCAACATTTTTAGTAAACGACCTCTGAATCGAGTTTCGGAAGTTCCGATAGCTTCGTATGATGATTTCATACTTGGGCATATGTTCGGAATGGGTTTCGGATGATCTGGGAGCATTTCGGCGCCCAATATTGAAATAAGAGTTCCTTAAGTTCATATTGTGGTTTGGGATGTATTTTTGTGTTATCGAGGTCCGAACGGAATTCCGAGGCCGGGAATAGTTCCGTTATGTCATTTATGACTTGCCTGCAAAATTTGGTGTCATTCTGAGTAGTATAGGTCGGTTCGACGCATTGTTAGCGAATTCAAGAAAACTTAAAGTTTTTAAGTTTGGTTCTAGGGGTTTTGAGGTGTGATTTTGAGTTTTAGCGTTGTTGCGGGGTGTTCCGAAGGCTCGAGCGAGTCCGTATTATGATTCGGGACTTGTTGGTATATTTGGAGGGGGGCTCAGGTGGGTCCAGGTGCCTCTCGGGCACCAAACAGGCCAAAAACCAGCGGAAGCAGTTGCTGGTGCACCTGATCTGGTGTGACCGCAGGTGCGGTTGCCCAGTCGCAGGTGCGAGACTGCTCCTGCAGTCCAGGCCTCGCACGTGCGACCCCAGGTAGGTTGCCCAGTTCTTGCAGGTGCGACCCCCAGGTGGGTTGCCTAGTTCTCGTAGGTGCGGGCTCCTTCCCGCAGGTGCGGACTCCGGCCCGCAGGTGCGAGCCCAGGCCCTCGTCCCATTTTTTGCAGGTGCGAGCTATTGCTCGTGCGGAAACCCCTGTAGGCAGTAAGGTCTTTAAGTGCGGGATTACCCCATTTTTTCACTCCATTTTCTTCCACCATAGACGATTTTGAGAGCTTGGAAAAGAGTCCCACGACCCAGCCACTGAGAGGTAAGTAAATTCTACCCTAAAGTTAGTTAATGCATGAATTCCTAGTTGAATTTAACTACCTAATTAGTGAAAAATTAAGGAATTGAGTAGCAACCTAGGGCTTTCGAGAATTTAGAGAATTACCCGTGAATTGACTATGAAATCATACAAAAATCATATATTAATGATCCTTAGGTTATGGGTGAGTGTTTCCTTCGAGAATTTTTGAAATCCGAGCATACGAGCTCGGGGTTGGATTTTGAGATTTCTTCAAGAATGATGAATTTGACTAAATAATAGGAGAATTTCATGCTTTGAGTATAATTTGACATATTTATATAACGTTTGATTAGTTTCGAGTCCCTGGGTGACGAGTTCGGAGTTTCGCGCGCATTCTTGACCCGGGGAGTAGGTTCGACGCGAGGTGAGTCTCCTTTCTAACCCTGTAAGAGGTAATTGTCCCCATAGGTGATTATAAATGGTTGTTGTCCTTATTTGTGGGGGTTGCGCATGCACGAAGTGACGAGAGTCCGTGCGTAGCTACTGTTATGCCCTGTCGAGTAGTTTAGGACTCACAAACATGCTTTATGTGTTGTATATGTGATCTTGCATATGGTCTAAGTAGTCTAATATCCTCGAATCTCACATGTATAGGCCTAAGAAGTTATGCTTTGAAGTTGACATTATTAAATTCTCATCATGTCAGTATGTTCCCTGCTAAATTATCTGCAATCTCCTGCTAATCATGTATTTATACGGGAACCCGAGTCGCATAAATGATTCGCGAGCGGGACAACCCTAGTATTATATTAACCTGAGTCGCATGAATGATTCGCAAGCGGGGTAGTGTTAGTATTATATTAACCGTGTCGCATGTTCGATTCGCGAGCGGGGCAGATAGATGCATCGATGGTTCGGCCGTTCGACCCTCGGCAGTGCACATTTACTTTTCACGTCGTGATGACCGTACGTTCATAGCCTGTTATATGTTTGGTAATTTATGAGAAGCCCTATAATTGTAACTGTTGATTTCATGAAAGAAAGAAGGTTAATTAGATTGTATGCCATGGAAAGGGATGGCGTGAGGGTACTAGAGATTGTTATTTGATGCTCATTTCCTTATTATTGTTCATTACTGCTATTACTGATTAGCCTGTATTCCTTTCACATTATCTGACCCTAGTAAGTATCACGTCGACCTCTCGTCACTACTTCTTCGAGGTTAGGCGGGATACTCACTGGGTACATATCTGTTTATGTACTCATGCTACGCTTCTGTACTTAATTGTACAGGTTTTGAGGCTGGTGCATCTAGTTATCTGACCGGAGCTTGACCCTGAGAGTATATTCTGGACCTGACTCTAAGGTAAGTTGCTTACCTTGGAGATTCTCGGCAACATTATGGAGTTATCTTTTGTCGATTTCTGTCTACTTCCTTCAGACAGTAGAACCGTTTATTTCATCTTTCGTATATTCTACTAGTTCGCCCGTAGACTTGTGACACTAGTTCCTGGCACATAGTAGACTTTATATTTCTTTTTGGGAATGTATATCTTGGTTCATGATCCTTATGGCTACCTTTATTTAAGTTGTCTAATTTATCCATTTTTACTTAAACGTTCTTAAGCTTTAAAATTTGGTAAGTGTGGGGATGTTTTTATCAATTAAGGAAATTGCACTAGTAACTAAATTGTTGACTTGCCTGACCCCGGTGCTGGGCGCCATCACGACCTGGGTTAGGATTTTAGGTCGTGACAAAACTATTGTGCAAAGCATTAAATTATTTCTATCTGCTAATTTTATATGAAAGGGTGAAGTAGATTAAATATTGAGAGTTAAAGTTATAAGGGTGAAGTAGATAAAATATTGAGAGTTAAAGTTATAAGGGTGAAGTAGATAAAATTTTTGTTATCACAAAAATATTATGTTGGGAGACTTCTAAAGAAGTTTGAATATTTTAATCACACATGTGAGCACTCCTTTTGGTGCTAATTCTCAATTGAAAAAGAATAACGGTGACTCAGTTGCTCGGTCTAAATATGCTTAGATATTGGGAGCCAGATGAATTTAATGAATTTTACAAGGCCGGATATAGCCTATGATGTGTGATATACTCATAATCCCAACAGAGAGCATTGGTCTTCATTAGTTTGACTAATAAAATATTTGAGAGGAACCATGAATTATAGTATCCTATATAGCGGATTTCCTTCTACTTTAGAAGGGTATAGTGATGCAAACTGGATCTCTGATTCATATGAGACCAAATCCACTAGTGGCTTTGTATTAACTCTTGGTGGTGGTGCAATTTCGTGGAAATCAACTAAAAAGACGATCATTGCTAGATCGACTATGGAATTAGAGTTTGTGGCTCAGGAGTTAGCTGGTTTTGAGGCTGAGTGGCTAAGAAACATCTTAGCTAATATTCCTTTAATAAAGGATGTAGTGCCTTTTGTGTCTATGCATTGTGATTGTCCAGCGAGAATAGTTATTGCAAAGAATAAATCTTATAATTGTAAAAGTAGACACGTGAAATTGAGACATGATGTCATAAAGCAGATGCTGAGAGATGGAATAATTTACATTGATTATGTGAAGGCAAAAGTTAATTTGGTTGATCCTCTGACTAAACCTGTGGGAAGAAAATTAATTCTTCAAACCTCAAAAGCAATGGGGTTAAGGCCGACATGTTGTCAATAGAGATAATAACTTAACCTATGTGATTGGAGATCCCATGAAGTAGGTTCATGTGGGTAATAACAAGTCGATATTGTCACTGAAGCACTAAAAGAGAGTGCTTGACTGATTAATTGAGAGGATGAGTTATAACTCTTAACGATTCATATTCCTTATGGATGGTGTATTTAAAAGCAGTATACACTTGATGAATTCACCTATATGAGAGTGAGTAGGCCGCTCCTATGAGATTTTGGCCTAATCTTTAGAGCTCTGCTGAATAACCAGGTACGCCCATGGTCTAGTGGCGCAAAACCGCATTAAACAATAAAATTGTGAGGATCAAAATGTGATTGATAAAATCTCTAACTTATAATAAGAATTATTGGTTCATAGTATTATATTTCACCAATAATTCTATGAGTTAAGTTTTATTGGTTTAAGTTTGGTTCGTAGTCTAAAAGACACCAAACCTATTACATTTGGACCATACAAATCCAGCAAGTTTATTTTTGAAGGTCTTTAAAATAGTGGGGGACTGTGGCAATATTTTAAAGCCTTTTGTTGACAAATGTCTTAACCAAAACCATGTGGCAGCCCTTCTAAAAGGTATGAGATAAATGTCAAAATGCTTTTGAAAAGTGGCAATTGCATTTGCCACATTCTTTCCCCTCAGCATGTTGGATCCATGCACATGTGCCTATAAATAGGCTCTCAATTAGACAAAAAAATCATCATTAGCAAGACAAAGAATTCCTTCTAATTTCGGTCTTCATCAGCTTTCCTTTGTTGTCTTTCTTTCTCAAAGTTTAGTAGTATAATTTCTTTTGTTCCCCCTTTTAAATGGCTGGATTTGTAATCTTAATATTTTGTCGATTCCTGTATCCTCTAAATAAATAGAGGTAGGCTTGTTTAATCTTGGGGAAACATTTCATATTACTGAAATAATTTCTTAGGACAGTGCCCAGCACGACTCAAGCAAATTCGTTTAAATTTAAATTTTGAATATGTTTCTAGTGGTATTGTATTACCCTATGTCATCCATCACAATCCAAATGGATTGTAGTTCAGTCATTTATGCATATTGAATTCTAATATAGTCCGTACCTTTAACAAGGGTTAGAATGTGTGAGGACTCTTTTGACTAGCTCTGGCTGCAATTGTTAAAAGACCATAATCAAGATCATAACTTAATCATCTTATCCTTTTCCATGACTAGTTTATGAGGATCGGAACCAGCCAAATGGTGATAGTTAAGATTGATACGTGAAATATTAGCCAGACACGAGAAAATGATGTTTGAGGCTAGTGAACATTTATTATGAGACATTTGTCTACTAGGTACGTTCAAATATTTAATTTGAATTGCTCACAGTTAAAAGATCTAATTTGATTTGCTTACATTGGTAAATGGTGATCGATGTAATTGGCCATAATGAGATTGTGATTAAATTTTTATTAAGATTGAGGATTCATCAACTAGGACCAAATAAGAGTACATATAGGGTTATCAAATTTGGTCCAAGCCCAAATGACCCACCAAACTCGTTCAAGGTTGGGCTGGTTATTGGCTCGCCCATTTATTGAACTAAACCCATCTCAACCTATTTAAAGGGGAGAAATTTAAAATAGCAAAATTTACAAATGATCATTCAAAAATAACTATAGTTTTAAAAGTAATCGAAATTTAGCCAATTTTCATGTAAATATAAATATGAACAAAAACACTCTTCAAAATCCGGAAAATACTCCAGCATAATATACTGGAGTTCTAGTATAATATACCGGTCCAGCATATTATGTTGGAAGTTCATACACATGCGCTCCAATCTCCAGTATATTATGCTGGAATTTTCCGCATGTTGGAGTTCCAGCATAATATGCTGGAAGTTCATACACAGGTGCATCAATCTCCAGTATATTATGCTGGAATTTTCCGCATGTTGGAGTTCCAGCATAATATGCTGGAAGTTCATACACAGGTGCATCAATCTCCAGTATATTATGCTGGAATTTTCCGCATGTTGGAGTTCCAGCATAATATGCTGGAAGTTCATACACAGGTGCATCAATCTCCAGTATATTATACTGTAACTTTTCGTGTTGCAGCAAAATAGTGGGTATTTTTCAATGACTTTACAAACGCTGGCTATTTTTGAATGATCAGTCCGAAAACTGGCTAGCCCGTGCTATTTTTACTATTTAAAATTGGGCTAATTTTTAGCCCAAATTGATCCATGTGTAATTTTGTCCAAATATCTTAGAAATAAATTTTTTTGTGATCTGTTATATATGACCATAACAAAAGAAAAAAAAATCTTATTTAGTAATTACACAATTTATAAGAAAATACACATTAATTAAGGGAAATTTTCACAAATCACTATTGTTTAGTGATTATTAGCTAGTTGTAGCTACCATTTACTATATTAATTCCTATCGCTATGTTTTCAGGTTTTTTAGAGTGCATTCGATGTATTTAAGCTATTGTATTCATGAATACAATAGCATTTCTAGGCGTGAAACAAAGGATTACAGCTAGACAGATTTTTGTATTCGACTGTATTCACGGCGTGAAACATGGGATTACAGCTAGACATATTATTGTATTCACGGCGTGAAACAGGAAATTATAACTGTTTTAAACGGAAAGTGAATCAATTAACATAATAAACTTCTAATATAACTCAACAAACTCAATTATAACACACAAATTTTGTATTTCCAGTTATAAAAAAAATTCTCAACCGAAAAATACCCTTCAGAGAAATTATATAATTACATTGAATATAGTTAAATACATAAAAATACATTGAATACATGAAGTATAGCAGGTCATCTATAGTGCAAAAATATATGAATACATACTGTAGATACATTTTGAATATATATATATATACACACACACATCTGAATACATAAATTATATTAATTAAAAAAATTATATGAATACATTCATGAAATATAGCGAGACAGTGAATATAATGAAATATATGGAATATATTGAGATACAATGAAATACAATGAATACAATGAAATACATGGAAATACAGTGAGATACATTAAAATACACTTTAAAAAAAGGTAACATAATCTTCAAGTTGCTCAGCCCCAAACTTTGTCGTCTTTGTTCAAGAACAACCCTAATGTCGTCTCGTCGAGTTGCAGCCCTAACCAAACATCTTTTGCAGCACAAATACTATTTCATCGTCTTGTTCGTCGTTGTTTTCGATGTCTTCCATTCCAATCACTGCTTATAATTCCAACACAAGGAACTACCATTCGAGATCAGAAATTGAGGATTATGATCATGAAAAGCTGCAGATCCCTACTTCACCAACTTCAACGCTCTGCTTTGGTTGTGGAATGGGAAATTCGAAGCGTTTTCGAGTCAGTTACCCGGTGAAGAAGAATGTGAAGAAGGCGTTTTCGTCCTTTGTTGACAATGGTGTAGCTTCTTGAAGATGATATATTATCTTTGAATTTGATGAATTAGGGAAAACCCTTAAAAGATGTTTGATGTCCTCAAAATCGCCAAACTCAACACAAGGAACTACCATCGACGGAGGAACTGATGAGAGAGAATCCATGAGTTTGTATTCATGGAGAAAACTGGCTTTGAGAGAGAGGGTGGAGAAAAATCTGAAAGAATGAGAGAGAAAAATAATACAAAGTGTATTTTATGGATTAAGGTTAGGAGGTGACCATAAATAGATATTTGGCTATAAAAATCAAAAGGTAGCTATGAAATATAATTTTTTTAAATGATATTTATTTAAAATAAATAAGGCATCAGAGCTTAATAAAAGTTGGGGGAGGGGGAGGGGGAGGGTTATGACCCAAATTTTAACCATCTTGACCCAACCCATTTTAGCCCAAATAATTTTTGAGCGGGCCATTTGACCCGCTTAATTATTGAGTCAAACCCATTTTGACTCGTCCAAAATTGACTCAACCTGCCCATTTGAACCCCTAAGTACACGTAAATATTTGTAGCTAACTTCATCAATGCTAAGAAGGACTATCATGGTTACCCTTGGATGGAATTTCGTGTTCTATTATCCATAAGAAGAGTTTTTGGGAATAAATGTACACCATATATAAAAACATGGGGATTGTATATCAAATAATCATACTTTATTTGCAAATGAAAATTTCAGCGAGTACACATCCATTTCCCTGGTCATAAGCAGCAGCATGGTATAACCCTAAACCCTAATCTAAACCCTCAAAGACCATTTTGCTGTGTTTGGAGATTCAAACAGAAAATCTGAGCAGCTATGGCTTGGCGTGGTTCCATTACCAGATCACTCGCTAGGGTTTCCACCTCCCGTTCATCTCCCGCCCTTAACCGCGTCCGCACTCCGCCTATCTCCGCCCCTCGTTCTCACACGCGCCGCTTCTCATTCGCCACTCCCAGGTCGTCCTCCATCTTTTTTTTCGTTTAGAATTGTTGAGTATTCCAACGAAAGATATAAATAGATATAGAGAATTTACATCTCTGTTCTCAGCTAGATTGGGATTGAGGAACAGTAATTGTCGGGCTTGAATGAGAGAATAAGCAAATGAGAAACAAATTAGACTCAAATTATAGGGAATTTATGTAGTTAATTAATGACAACTAGTTTATTTGAGATTGAGGCGTAGTAATTATTGTTACTGAATGAGAAAATAAAACTAGAATTATAGAGGTCCAAATAGAGCAGAATGAATATAGAAGAGTCATATTGTTTTTGCTGTTAAAGTAGCTCCAATATTGTATTTTATATTTGTTTCAACACCCTTATCACAAAAAATAAAGGAGAATTGTTTTATGACAAGTCGTTTTATATCTGATTTGTTATATCTGATTAGGACATTGGGAGCATTGGGGTGTACACAGTCATTTTTGCCGCTGGTGGCAGGAACTCGATTGACATCTCACTTGACAGTCAACGTACGGGCTTGCTGCGAGCTGTATCATGGTACCTTCCAACGTTCTTGTCAGGATCGCTAGTAGTAACTCTTTGTGAGTCTTGTTTCTGTTTTTTAGGATAGAAGAAATAGAATGATTATGTTTGGAAAGCAGTTTTAGAATCTCTCACATGTTTGTGTGCATAACTAGAATGTTGCTTGCCTTTTTGATTGGTGAACTGAGGGGTGTTCTAGTTAAATATTTGTTTTGTTTGTTGATAATTGGTTGATAAGAAGGAATTGGGGATTTATAGGGAGGAATGGAAAAGATGGGTGATGTCAGCAGCGCTTCCAAACCTCCAACGGGACATTTTGCAGCATTGTAGGTTTCTTATATTCCACCTTCTTTTTTTGTGGTTTTTGATTGATAATATAATAGTATCTTAAGTAAGCAATTCATCATTGTTGATGCAAATAAATTGCATTGAGTCGGAAAAATGACGGGTCTTCAGAATTTGAGTGTCCTTATGTGAAATGAAGAGTTACTTCCTCAATGGGAGCTATTCACCTATGTCTATGATTTGCAGTTTTATTTGTGTTGTTACTCTTCTTTCTTATGGTAAACCTTATCATGCCTGTTTTCTGCATTGTAAATTTTATCTGTATGATCGAAGGTGTTTGGTCAACTTAAGCCTAACGTAATCATTGTTGTTTAAGGAACTAGTAGGTTCTAGACAGTTTTTGTTTTTCTGCTCTTTTCTAGTACTTCTACACCTATGTAAACTTTTAAGTAGTTATTCCAATATATTCCTATTCCTTCTGTAGTATCGAGATAACGGAAATTGCCTCATAGTTCACGACAGTTTCTTTTTATTGGGAGTATAATCCACAAGTAGTTCAATCGAAGTATATAGTGTAGTTCAAGAGGTGACCTATAAGTTATGGAGGACTGCTGTTCAATTGTTTTCCATGGACTAGTAACATAGGATAATGGAGTTATCAACAGTTAACCTAACTGGTAGTATCTTTGGTAATCAAATGGCATCAACAACAATCAGGCAGACATCAAAGAAGTAATCCAAAGGGCATTAAGATTCTAAAAAACACTTAGCTAAGTTGGGAGGGGATAAGAAGTCACCGCCAGGGGTGACTAAGGCCTCATTTGGTTGCACTTAATGGAGGTCTGAATCCTAATCATTCAGATCTTAGACATTAAGTATGTGTGTTTTTGAAGTCTGTATCTTAACCATTTAGATCTTAATCATTAAGTGTGTTTGTTTTTTTTACTTCACAACCACTTAATGGGTTTGAATAGGTCTGTACGATTAAGATCTATAACAAATACTTAATTTCTTTAAGATGCTATCACCCACATTCATTACTAACTGCCGTCACCGCCTTCCATTATCAAGTACTACCGCCACCATCACCACCATCCTCAACCATAACCGCCACTACTACCACCACCCACCACCATCATCCTCAACCATAACCACATATTCACCCACCTCAATTGCCACAACCAACCACCCCATTACTATCAATAACCATAGCCGGCACTATCCACCATTATAAACTACCACCACCCACCATTACCTTCCTCAATCACAACCACCACCCACCATTATTAACTATCACCGTCCACCACCACCATCCTCAATTAAAATCGCACATTATCGCTACCAATCAACCCTAGCTACTACCTAAGACCGCCACTATTAGATTAATTAGTATTTTATTCTGATTGAACTACACTATATACTTAATATTCAGATGTGTATTCTGATTCAGATGTCTTAATCTTAATACACATCTTCATATTCAGTTATATATTCAGATTCAGACGTCTTAATCTTAAAAAAAACGAATGAGGCCTAATTCTGTTGTAGCAAGACAAGTTGGAAGATGATATTCATCACATATTAGATTTCCTATAATTGAAAAATTCCTTTAGCCCAAACTAGGGTTCTTCTGATTCGAATTCAATCAGATTTAAGATGCAACTACGGTCGCATTAGGAAGATTGGAATTCAACTACAAGCAAGGGGATTATGATACGACTAAACCTGATGTAATGCGTAGCCATTTATTTGTTAGACAAGCAAGTAAAGTCAGCCATATGTTAAGCCAATAAAAATGTAACCAAACATTTAGAGGGGGAGATGCACAGGTTTGGGTTGGTAAGTTGTGAGTTGGTTCGCATTAGGGAGCGGTGGTTTGAAAGAAGTAGATGGTCGACACCATTGTATTTTACTAATAATCTCTAACTAAGACCTATACGAGCTACGAAACACCAAATAGTAAGATTTGGGAATTCAAGATCCCTTATTGCTACCAAGCCACCTATATACAACATGCGGCACTTATGTACAACAAACATAAAACAGTGTCATTCCCAACTACAGCTATGTTGGCTTACCTAATCCTATCTTGCGGAACTATCTTATTTGGGCTCAGGAGGAATTCTAAGGTCAGCCAAAAGATATACAACAACAAGAAGCCCAGTAATCTCAAATAAGTGGGGTATGGGGATGGAAAGATGTACGCATCCTTACCCTACCTTAAAAGGACAGAGAGGTTGTTTCTGATAGACTCTCAGCCGGAGAACGGATGAAAAAAGTAATGGCAACAAGTAGGAATAACAACAAGATAAAAAAGATCGAAGCCAAGAAAGCAATTAAACTCTAGGTAGTAATAGCAATCTGACATACTAACACTAATGCTAACGAACTGTGTAAGACAAAAAAATACGCTCGACTATCTACTAGCCTTCTAGGGATTTTCACTAATTTTATTTACATTTTAGTAGATATAACATATTTAATAAGTCAGCATCCTAGTTCTCTTACATAATCCTAGGGATGTCCCTAAAACCTGTCAACTTGGAATTGGAGGCATGCACATATAGCGAGTATATACAAGACATACTAACAATACTTCAATGAACCTGAATAGAATAAGTTACAATTAGAAGCGAAAAACAAAGAGCATAGGAAGTCATGAGACTTCATAATATTGTTAGAAAATAGTAATTTGAAGAGGGAAAAACAGAACTTACAAACCACAGTTTGAGTAAAACTGGATAAGGAAAAAATTAGTGGACCTAAATTAAATGCGAGGGCGTTAGAAAGTTTCTCTTTTGTTGTTTTGTTTTTAAATAAGTAGAACTCATTGTTTTGCGCAAAACATAAACAAGAAGACTCTAGCAGACTTCCATTTAATCCAGGAACATCATCATCTACTGAGCCCCCTATCCACATGTTCCCCTATCATTTGCGGACTGCAGACTGGAATCAAGCAGCTTTTCATTCATTCTCCAAAAAAAAGCCAAGCAGCATTTCATGAACACCTTTTCTCTAATTAGCTTTCTCCTCCTATTCATTCACATGGTATAAGTTTAGTGTAATGTACTAGGGCTAGAATCACTCAGATGCACTTGGAATTCTGTAAAATGATGTATACTTCTGATGCAGACCTAGAGATGCACCATTACCTCGATTTGTAGCTTCGAGTGCTAAGTGGAGTGCATCATTAAACAAGATTTCTATGTCAAAGAGTATTAACATGTGTTTTCGGTGGTGGACCTAAATTGCATGAGTTGCTTTTGAAACATAGCACTATTAGAAGTGTTTTAGTAGTTCTATACACTTGCATTGACTAACACAGATACCACATGATTTGTTTCTACCAGGTACTTGAACACATTACTGGAGCAGCACAAAGTGCATGAATATTATGGTGGTCTTGGGGGGTAAATGCATCTGTGACAATCTGTTTTGGATGCACAAAATAATAGCCGTAGTATTGTTATTCATATTCCAAAGAGAGACTGGTAATATCTTTTGCTTGGACCTTGTCATAGTTTAAGTTTGAAACACGAGAGCAAGTCTTTGGGCTTAGTGCTCATTCGTGCTTGACCTATCTTATGTAAGCAATTTAAAACGCTTCTTATTCTGCTTTTCTTTAGCAATCTTGTTTGATGTCATTTTACCAGTGCCGTTTATATAAATTAAGCCAAGGTTATGTTGTCTAATGGCGCGTACTTTAGGAGCATTTATGGCCTTTACTGTGGCCATCTTTTATTGTTAGTGCAATGATACACTTGAGGGTCAAGCAGATTTTGTGGTTTGGTAGAACTTCTGGAAAATCTTTCCTTCTATGACCTATGTTTTGGCCGGCCATGTTGTATGGGTCAGAATGTTGGCCAGTTAAGCTTACCCATATCCAGAAGATTAAAGTAGTAGAAATGAGGATGTTGAGATGGATGTGCGAGCACACGAGATTGGATAAGATTAGGAATGAAGATATTCGAGCAAGGGTGGGTGTGGCTCCCATGGAACACAAAATGCGGGAAGTGAGGCTTAGATGGTTCGGGCACGTACAAAAGAGAAGCCTAGATGCCCCGGTTAGGAGGTGCGAGCGGTTGACTCTGACGAGTATGAGGAGAGGTAGAGGGCGGCCAAAGAAGTATTGGGGAGAGGTGAAGGACATGACGCAACTTGAGCTCACCGAGGACATGGCCCTTGATAGGAAGGTATGGAGGGAGAGCATTAGGGTTGAAAGTTAGTAGGTAGTTGAGCGTTTTTCTACACTATTCCGTGTGTAAGCCTAGTCGGTCAGTGTAGTGCAGTGTTTTAGTATGCCAGAGGTTCGTGTTAAGCTCGTACTATTTTCTAGGACCTTGTCATTGCATTGATTATTGATATTACTTTTTCAGGTATATTTTCTGACTCGTGGCTCGCTGGTACTATCTTTCTGGTTATGTTTTCATCTTCTTGTGCTGAGGAGGGTAGGGATAAAGTGTGCGTACACACTGCCCTCCCCAGACCATTATACTGGGTTGGTTGTTGTTGTTGGTTATGACCTATGTTTTGGTGTAGATGTGCAATCATTATTCAACACCTAAGCGAATGATTTTGAAATCTATTTCTTGATGATGTGAGAAAGAGCAAATGAAGAAATACTTTGTAAAGTCAGAAGCACTTGTCAAAAAAGAAATCTGAACTCACTTAGAATAAGATTTTAGTTTTGATTTGCCACTTCAAAAGAGCGACTCTTCATTTTAGATGGCATATGATTGTATTTACCTTTTCCTTTATCTGTTTTTTTTTCCCTTCCTCATTTTATGCATCTTTGAGGGTCTTGTAATGCTTTGAGTTTTATCGCCAAAATCTATAGTTGGTGCATGCAATCATGTAAAACGTGCCACTCTTTTCGCTTCTATTGTTACATTAAAGAGGGTCACACTATTAGTAACCGTGTGAACTGTGAACTTGAACATGATATGATATTTGATCTTTTACAGCCTTACTCCATCAATGTCACTATACTAAATAAGTTAATAATTGTTGCAAAATGTTAAACTGTGCATGGCAGGGTGCGTTAATTTTTTACATTCCTAATCGGGGATTGAAATTGAGCTTTGATCAATCAAACTAATTCCAAACTTTCCATACTTCAAGTAGCAATTTTCTTTTCCTGCATCAATATACTTGCACGAAATTTTCCTTTTTTCTTTTCCTGCAACTATACAGCCTCACTTTCCATTCGTGATCACAAATTAGTAAAAGAAAGCTTTTTTTGGTTCATCAGCAGAGTTGAGGTCTCCGAATAGAAGTGCTTGAAGAAGTGGTTTTTGCTCAAGTAGTCGTTGAGGCATACCTGATAACTGTACATTTGAATAAAACACAAGCAACGTCAGTGGACATTGTAGATAATAGACGAATTAGAGTAACCATACATACCTGCACCAAATTTTCCTTTTCTGCTAATTTTCTTTTCTGCAACATCAATACATACCTGCACCAAATTTGCGTTTTTCCCTTTTGTTTGTTCCAGAGCCAGAAAAATATTGGCCTTCCATTTTCTTACATGCCTGTATCACGATGATGATGTGAAGAAAGAGCGCGTAATATTGGAATTGAGTTAAGTGAAGCGTCCATGTTTCTAAACTGTTCTGAGCAACAAGTTACAGTAAAAAGTGGTAACCTGTAAACTGAAAGCGGTAAGTCATAAATTTTGACTTGAAATTTAGTATGATTAAATTATAAATTGTTTTTAAACTTGGTAAAATTTATTCGTCATAGAGCGCTTTTCCTCATTAATAAATTCTATCCATCCAACCTTAAGTAAAGGTTTTGAGTTCATATCTTGGTATGAAAAGAGCTTTTGAGTTTACATGTGACAGAATGGTTGAACCGAAAGAAAAAAAGAACATACATATCTTCGGAAAATGATAGTACATGCGCCAAAAATAGACTAATGAAGGACTGCAGATCTTTCGTTTTATTTTGTTTTCCCAAAAGATGGAATAAATTGGAGATGGAGGCTTTTCCACATCTACTTGACGTTGCTCCTTAGCTAATCTTGAAATTCATCACGGGGAATCTGATGTAAACACCAAAATTCATTCTATTCCACCGAATATATTACAAAATTTTGGATTAAAACTAATGTAACGCATTACTCAACATACGGAGAAACTTGACTAACTTGAGTACTTATTAAGTTCGTAATATAGATATCTTTAAAAAATTAATATTATTACATATTTTAATTAAAACCAAAAAAGTTAAATACACTAACAAACCGGTGTTTGAACATTCTATTTGAATTTCTAACATTTACAGACTCGCATCGTTGCAAATACTCATGGTCAAACAAGTGTTGAAACTGAGTACTTGTAAATACTGGATAAGAATTTATGCTCACGGGGCTAATTATTACTACTTGCCTTCCCCACCAACTATTTCCTCAGATCTATTTAGTGATTGTGTAACCCCTCATGACAAAGAATGGTCGAAAAAGATATATTTCCATTCTAAAGAGAAAGTTGAGTGAACAAAAAAGCAATTTGACATTTCATCTAAAGTTGGTCCTCATGATGCCTATCAGCCTACCCATGATATGATACCTTCTTTTTCTAAAGTATGCTAAGTCTCATGCACCTCATCAAGTTTTTGTTGATTTTTGCCATAGTTGACCTAGCACTTCTCTCACTTTAATGAAAAAAAGATGTCAAAGTTATATAACTACATTCGAAAATCAAAACGTTCATCTATCGTTTTCATTATCTCCTCTCCGTCCGACCATTAATAGACTTGACTCAATAAGACTGCCTACTCTTGATTTCAATCCTCTGCCAGTGAAAAAGCACCATTTTGGCTCCCAATTGGCCGATGTCCAAATCAAACTCTGCTAGAAATTCGCCTAATGTCTTTCAGTTAGGGATTCCTCTCTATCTACTATATCTAAAGTACTTTCCCCATCTTTTTGAGAAAATACTCAAAAACCATAGTTCAGAGCAAAAGGTTCGTTGAGATATAGGGAAGGACATATGGTGGATTGACTAGTCACATCATCATCATTATCCTCCTCCAAATATGCCTTGTCTCATTGATTCTTCAAATAAGGTCAGCAAACCTATTCGTACATAAGCCAAGGAATAAACCTAACTGGTAATTTGGACCACATGAGAAGCTTGGAAAGTTAGAATCCACTACTTCGTTATACATATACCGGAATACACAGGCCAAATATTTGTGTAGCCTTGATTCAACAAAAGAATGGATGAATCACAAGCATCTATGGGTGTAGCCTAACAGTCAAAAAAATAACATTAAAGAAAAATATTAAATGATCTATTCTCATCTATCTAGTCTTAGTGGGTAAAATTACTCGCGGTAATGTGCAACCGTAATCAAAAAAGAAAAAGATAGACAAAGCACAAAACATACGTAGCATATAAAGAAAGAGGGATATGGATTTAACGAGTGTAAAAGTGTGACCCACCATACTTCTTGAGACAATTGGGATGTAAAAGTACTATTTCATTTTCTGGAAGTGAACTTATGACGAAACAGACTAATAAGTAGGAAACTGTAACTCTTATTACAATGTCTAGAATATGGACAATCTTAAAACATGACAACATTGAACTGACTATTGCCTCAACCTATGTCTTAGATACATGAACCTCAACCAATTATCCGATTCTCCATAAAAGGAAAGACATCAAGTGACAGTCACCAAATGATAATTCTAGCTTCAATCGCAGAAGTTCTTTTTTTGTTTTTCAAATAACGGTGGTGACCATATGTTGCAAAAGTTATTACTCCATCTGTTACGCAGCACAAATATTTTTCACTCAATTTTTTTATCACATCATTCTAACACCTTAATTATTGAGAAAGAGAGAAAGAGAGAGATGGTGAACTGGGCTTTCTGCTGTTCATATACAATGCCCACTATCTGTCAGGAAAGAACCCCAACATGAAGACACCCACATAGATACTCATGTTTAGAAGAAAATACTAAACAAAGTTGGCAAAGATGCTATCTCATCTCTTTCCTATTTTAATCACTATTATTGCCAAATCTTTGGACCCTACCACTCCATCAGACATTGAAACAAGCCACACTCAATTTAGTATGACTCTACCACCACTAACTCCTACATCTACATTCTGCTCCTAAAGCTTCTCATTCACTCATTCTTTCACAAAGGAAACAACTCTCTGCAGGTGGGTTCCATCTTTATAATACTTCCCCACCTACTTTATATGAATTTTTCGCAAACTACAAATTTTTACCCCAACACTAGCAAAATAACAAGAAAAATGATAGAGAGGATCAGTGCATGAAATTTATTCTCAGAGCTGTCGGATAAATATCCTTATCGAAAAACCAACTAATTCTTCAAAATTGGACAAGTTATAATCTCAAGCTGCCAGATCCGTTAAGAATATATGCCTTTTGAACTGATTTCAAACCCATAAAGTTCAGTCATGTGGCTTCTAAATTCTTATCATACAGCTAAAGAGCAATACTAGCATAATCTAATACATCCTATATCACAGTCTGCATTAGAAGAAGAAGCAAAACGTCAGACAAAACAAACTGTAGGATTATGATTAGACAATAAATTGAATCATAGTGATTGGCAGTCTAGATCAACTCCAATGAGAAATTGTTAAAGGCAGAATTATTTGATTAGATAAAAGAGAAAAAAAAAGGTGGGAATCACAGGGTTGACAGGGACTGCAGTGAAACATGACGTAAGCATTGTCCCCCGGAACACCAAGCCTCACTAGGTGGGGACAGTGAAAAGAGATGATAAATTTCAATACCTAATCTCACCTTCACCTCCTGCATGATCTCATTGTTATTCCTTGCCTCTCTGATCTCTAGCCCTTTAAGAGTCCTTTTGGTCAGTATCTCCATAAAGCCTCTAACTACATCTACAATTTTCAAATTGCTCTTAAGTGAAATTGTGGGGAGGGAAAAAAGATTTCTACATTACTGCAAGCCAGCAGAATGAGAAGTGATGAGGATGGAAGCCGGGGAACTTCGACAGTTGATCAACGAGAGTGGTTGAGTTTAAGCTTAGGAAGAATCTCACCTTCAACATCTAAAGAATCTGAGTCACAGACAAGACCTACTCCAGGTAAGATTTTTTCATGTAACTTCTGCATGAGAAAGTTCTATAGTTCACAGGCTCTGGGAGGCCATCAGAATGCTCACAAGAGGGAAAGAGGAGCTGTGAGACAGTACCAGTCCCAGAGGATGATGACAATGATGGCTTTGCCTATCAACAATCCCATGTACAGATCTCTTGGCATGGTTCCCCACTCACTTGTGCATAAAACTGGCAGAGATGTAAGTACAACAATGGCAAGGTTCAGCGAGGCTAGTGCAGGCTTTCAAATGACATCACGTCCCAATCCAGTAGATGAAAGATTTGACTTGAAGTGGCCAGGAAGTTTCCGACTAAATCCACAACAATCAGAAGACCAGGCCTCAAATACAAATAAGATTGATCTCAATCTCAAGCTGTAATTATTCTACTCATCCATCATAAATGGAACTATTTACTATCCTCTCCTGTAACAGCTTCAGCTTGGTTCATCATCAACACATGAACTGACTGTATGATATGGGAACACCAATTTAGATTGAAAAAAGATCCTAGAGAAGCAGCGCTCCTAAATGTCAAGACTTTCAGCTATAACCTGTCAGATGAATGATATCTAAGATGTAATATGTACTTTTCAGTTGCTTTTATTCCTACTGCACCTAGAACAACTTTTAACACCCTACTCTCTCCCAAATAGTGGCAGAAGGTTACTGAATTATGCATTTATAATTTTTTTGTATTAAGCTCCGGCAACCCAGAAGCACTATGTTTAAGCTACAAGAAATTAAACAAATTCAGATTAGATTTTTAGAGGAAGCAACAATTGTCTATTGGTTTATCGACGAACTTTAACGATGTAAACTTGCAAAATGGAGAGAATGAGAGGGAAGAGTGTGTGAAAGGGAGCACTGAGGTATTAGTGCCAGATGGAAGCTATGAAAGAGTCCTCATACTGAGAAAAATATTTGTCCAAAGTAAGAGAAGGAAAAGGATAGCTAGTCTTTTCCCTTTCTTCCCTACATCTTGTAATTTTAGATGGTGGTGAACAGTGATCAGGATTAAGTTGTGACATAGTACACTGCGAAAAGTAATGAGTGGGCCTTCACCTCTATTGCTTTCAACATATCAAATGCAAGTTGGACCTCTTTCCACTATCACATGCCAAACAAACAGAAATCAAAACGCCTTCCAGTCGGCACTCAGCCGTCAGCGACAACACTTATTTTAAAGTACTGCATGAAGCAGCAATGTAGAAACCCACCAATTGCACTACTCCTAGAATTTTGTGAACTTCTGCCACACGCACATGAAATCTCAGATCTAAATGAGATCATTTTATACTTTGCCATGCCAAAATCAACAGAAATCTAGGCCTACTTTATTCAGCACCAAAATCAGCATGCCATTCTCTACAAAGTGCTCATGAGGTTGGTGCGAAAGCATGTCGGTAATCACACTAACTGTTCAGAGCAGTATACTAGTGCTATCAGATTCTCCAGAAATAGCAGCCCAACTAGTCAAACTCTGCAACTTTCAGATTGGCTAATACACAACAGATAGCAGCATAAGATAATATCTCATTGTAGCACCAAATATATGACCTATGTGACTTCACAAGATACCAAGGAACCCACATTACCAGTTGGAGTAAAAATATTTCAGAGCCAGTAGCAAATAGAACTAGACTTCTCAATCTGGCAACTTTCAAGTTTTGAGCATCTCAAAACTTTGGGGAAGAAGTGCTTCCTCAAAGTTATTGCATATCATGCACTTTCTCATAAGAACTTTTCTAAGGAAGAAGTGTTGATCTTCTACTGACTTGAGGCAGTTAAAAAGGAGGGGTAGCACAGGCCATAACACCTCCACTCCTCACCCACCCTCACCTTGAATTTTTTCTATTATTTGTGAATGCTTTGAAGCTTTTATCTTTGGTAGCGATTTGACAAAAAGTCACCCAGCACCATTGCTCACCAGTTTAGATATTAAAAGTCAACAGTCACCTATACTAGGGAATGTAAATTAGGTGTGCATAATAAATTTTTGGTGAAAACGATACAAGATTCTAATACATATCTTATAACACTTTTAGGAAATTTAATTCCCTTCACATTTTACAAATCACCACTCTCCACCTCTGACTATTTTATTTATTTCTTTACATGCTGCATATATGCTTGAGCACTTCATAAACCTTTCGGGACTGCCCTTCACTATCTAAGATATATTAGTTTAACCCATTGAACCTATTGTCCCTGCTTGGCCGATTAATGGAGAATTCCCCTTTAGATCTCATCGTTGTCCTGGCTGTATTAGTACAGACCATCAAATCCTAATGGACTTTGTAATCTTACAGTTATATATAGATCAGAACCACACCCTATAGTTGAAGGCAATCTCTGTTACACATACTAATACAGCACTTTACCCAAAAAAATTCTAAGAATGTAATTTTGGGGGAAAAATTGGGTTGTGACTAAAGTTTAACTAGTACCCAGAATCAACACCACCACCCTGGCAAGGACACTTTTATATATTTATCTTAGGTTGGCAACATGCTCTCATGTGCAGCCTTGATTCTTTTTCTTTGGCCAATCACACTAAATAGTACTGTTGATAAAAGCACAAATTTAGTATTTATTTATTTTAATTCTGCAATAATGTTGACCATAAGTTGACAATTGTCATCACATAAATGGGTACTATGTCGTTGGTTTACTAACTAAGTCCTTCATCAGTAAGTTCCCAAATGACATTTGTTCCTCAGCCAAAAAGTTCTCGAACAACAGATTTGTTTGCTCAACCAGATCTTATATCAAGGGAGGATGTTTCACGAAAGCATACGACGTGCTTTCATTTATTATTTTTTGATCGGGACAACTCTTCTAATGCAACCAAAACACCGCCAGCAACATCTTCCCCAAGAGCCACAAAAATTTAAATGCTTAAGCCCTGATGAGGTGCCGACAGACATATTTGTAGGATATATGAGGAAAAGTTCACAGATGCATCAATTTGGGAGTTCGAAAGTTAAATGCTTGCACAAGAAGTTCAGGTGGGAAGGTGCAGAATGTCCAAAAGTTTATCGCTCATAAAGGCTCTTTTTTAAATAGTGATGGTATCAAGGACAGCTTGCGCGTACCTCGACGATTCCACCTGATATCTGCTACTTCCCAGCAACAGCAGAGGTAGGAGATAACTCCGTTCACCAAGGCTTAGGTAGATAGGAGAAACTACCTAGTATTTTAATCGCTCATAGAGCCTTTTGATTCTTTTTAAAAGTCTCCAATGTAATATTCAGTTAGTCACTACTATTCCACTCTTCCATTCATTCAAGGCACCAACCATGTTTTGGTGCTCTTTGCACGTCTTGATGCAGTGTGATTTCTCTTCAGATCTAGACAACACTTGCATTGGGAAGAAATCAAAAGTCGGAAGAAGAAGAATGACAGGATACACGCACTCAAATTGTGGCGATATTCATAAGGTCAAATAATTCCATAATCTCCTTGAAGATTAGTTATCATTCGCCAAATTCCACAAATAGGAGGAACATAGAATGAAGAATCTGATACAACAATGTTGATCACACTTATTGCTTACATGGTATTTCGATACTGAGCTTTTGAGTCTTCTGCATTATGATGGGAAGCCTTTCACTAATAGTGCTTGGATCACTATACGCAGCACAATCAGAAGGATATCCTTTCTGCAGAAATTAAGAAGATTAGTGACAGAATTCTACAAAACCAAAAATAGTTAAACAAAATGCGATCTAACACCTGAGTAATATTAACATATAAATGAAGTGATAACTAAATACAAAGTGCACGTCTAAAGTAATGATTTTTCTGAAAACAGGTATACAAGAAGAGAGATCTCTGTCACTTAGTTGGACCAACTAACTCTCTCAAAATTCTTATCAACAATACAACTGAAGCTGAATATACTCCAAAGTCCAAAGAGGACTGAGACAATCACATCATCCCTAGCAGTTGCTTTTACATGGAACAATTAAAGCCCATATACAGACCGTGTCTGTAATATGCCATGTAAATAGTGCTGACATTAGTTTCAAGGACTTTAACAATCAATTGTAAAGGATATTTTGAAATTTTGGTAAAAGGGAGCCCAACTACTTTTCCTTAAGACTTCTCTATCTTTTTCATTTTTCCCTGTGTGCACTTGCACAATAGGCCATTTGTTATAGTAAATAGGCCCATTTCTTGAAGTATAATTAAGTCCTTGTAAAATCTAGGAGAAATCTCTAAAATGTCTAGTTAAAACTTAGTCCCATGATTTTCAAAGGCACGAGGTTTTGATCTCTAGGATTTATGCTTCTTATTATTATTAGGTGTAATAGAAACATGAGTTGTAATGGCCTGCTTATGAAGAAGATTATGATTTGAAATTGGTATGCACAGATAGCTTAGCGTAAAGAGGACTGTCCACCTTCCCACCCCTTTTCTCCCATTTGCTCTTCTCTTCTTTGTTTCCTGCATTTCTTCTCACTGCCGTTGGATCTGGTTTCTTCATCTCACTAGTCACTACACACAGCAATCTTATTCCAAAGTCCTAATCAATTTTTAATGAAAATCCTCACTGAAACCTGTCAAATATTTTGCTCTGTGTAACTAATTTCTGCACCAGAGTATCCTGGACGTGCTGCATCAACAACCCCTTAGGGATTGTGAAACATGCCAATCAGCCTAGACAAGGAGTGGATGAATGATTTCTCCCTAAAAGTACAAAGGTAAAGGAACATTGAGATTGCCTACTCAAACAGTTGATAAAATGGGCCTCTAGTATGCCAAACGACCTATGATGTCTGTAGAACAATTTAGGGAGGCACCAGTAGTGACAGACAATGCAGATAGAGACAATATTTCACTCACAGAAGACAACGCTTGAAATGTGGCTTCTCTCCAGCTGCTTTCTCGAAGAATAACTGATTTCATATGGTCTCCAAATAAACAATGTAAACGAGTGTCTCTTAGCCTCATAAGCACTCCATCAACTCTAAGCTGTGTAACGCATCCAATCATCAGTAAAAGAGATAAACAAACAATAACTTGGGTGCAAAGAACAGATTCCTCAGGAACCATGGAAGTAATTGCTTATGTAGAATTTGCAACAGAGCCACTCACCCAAAAACGCAGCAATAGGAACCAACCACTCGGCATGACTCTCTACAAATACAAAGAAGTCGTTCGGTGAATTGGAAGACAGCCATATTGATATGACCAAATAAAAGCCAGAAACCACATTACCACTTTAACAGTCAAAAGTGAGATTCCATTATCAGCAAGTTCATCCTCATACAAGATGATCTGTTGAATGAAACAATGAAATAAACTTGAGTGCTAGAAGGTAACAGAAACACAAGTAGAAAATGGATAACATTACTCAGTCACATGACCCAGAAATCACCACGTTCTGAGTCACTAACCTCATCATAAAAGAGAATAGGTTCTTTTGATGCAAGTGCAACCAAATCAATTTTCTCCGTGCAATCCTCCCATTGAAGACTGCAGCTGCTTTCATTTGATAATCCTCTTACGCGCTAATTATACAAAAGCAACAAGAATAGCCCAAATAACTTTGAGCTCGACGGCGAAGGAGCAATAATTAAAGGAAAAGATAGAAGAAGGAATATAAAGAAAAAGTTCCCATTCAAATGAATTAACTTTCCAAGTAATCGACGATGATTGCTAAAGTGTAACTTAAAAGTACAACATTCGAGTCAATGACTGGAGGATAAGGACAAAATAACTGATGAAACAGCACAACCACGGTGGCAAACATTAAACCAGCTTGCCTATTAGCTTTAACACAATTTAGAAAGTGCGAATGAATAATAAAACGTCATCAAACCTTAATAAGTATTACTCCAATGATAAAAGATACAGACCTCGGCATTCGTATTGAAAGTTTCACTTCCACTGTAAGGTGTCGTGAAGGTATAGTCATAGTCAAGCACCACCCTTTGCAGAGGTTTACTGCAAAAACACACACAAATAAATGAGAGAGAGAGAGAGAGAGGAAAGAGAACAATGAAGAAAGCATTCTGTCGACCCACTTTCACCATAGATATCAAAGCTATTTCTGAAGGGAAAAGAAGGAAATGAACACCAAGTAAAAGGCATGATCTGCTTTAAAGCATATGAGTTCTAGTTGTCTAAGTCCTGCATCAGAATCATTCAATGGCCTCAACATTCTTTTAAGCCAGCAGCAAAGTAAACGGATCATCATCATCCATGACATTAGTTTTGTAATCCAATGTTGTAAGAGATTAGACATGCTCCTACATTCTGTTGTTATTACAAGTTACCAACCGTGGTAGGAGGAAAGAATGAAGAACAGCATTCAAGACAGTTGCTGGCCTTTTTCTTTTCTTTTCTTTCTTTTTTTTCTTTTGTTTTTCTTCTCCCTTTTGATTTGCTTTAGTTCTCTTTCTACAGAGCTTAAGCATTTCAAATGTGCCAAAAACCATTCAGGAAGTACCAAAAATGTACTAGAGCCTTCATACAGTTCTTTTCCAAAAAATTAAAAAAACTTTAACCAGTGGACTTTTATATTTTATTTTTACTATATTTGGTCACATAGCTGAAAAGAAGTTTGTTGAGTCTAGGACCTCTGTCTCCTCTAATTCCATGTTGGAGTATAACCATCTCATCTAAAAATCTCACTGCCACCCAAAAGGCAAATGATATTTCCACATTTTTGGCCCATGAAACAGAATCAAACGGACATGTGAGAGGGCGACTTGAGACATAATATAATTAAGTAATCAAAAGTGTGCTCTCCCCTAAAATTTAAAAAGCTTTTAGATGAGATGGCCACATTCCAACAATAGTACTAGCCTAGAAAAAGCATAAGTCTAAGAGTGTGGATCCTCAATAAAAGGGCAAGGGCAATGTTCATTCTAGGATTGTTGTAAACTTCACCATGCCAGTACCTCCTAGTAAAGGTACACCATGTCCTCTCTGCTTTCCTGTCTTTCTTTTTCAATTACACACGCAACTTTTATCAAACATAAGCTGAGTGAAGGAGCTTTCATAAACGGCTGAAATGCAAGGTATCCCTCCCCAAGAAAAGAAACAGATATGAATAATGGGAGGTTAACTAAATGAGGATCCAGAATACATGATATAATAAGTAGGAATTTATAGACTGCACAATCTTGTAGTCCTCAATTTAAACATCAATATTTTTGGTTTTGCTATTGCTAATCCCCCACCTGACTTCTTCCTCACAACCCCACCCCGCCCCGCCCCGCCCCTCG